>JAOWAY010101310.1:0-11099 GCA_028565895.1 Goniobranchus geometricus
ACTACTACTACTACTACTACTACTACTACTACTACTACTACTACTACTACTACTACTACTACTACTACTACTACCTCTACTTCTACTACTACTAATACTTCAGATTTGTCGAGTAAATCACATTAAAACCAGTCAGTTCAAAAGCAGACATATGGACGTGCTTCACGTGACGACAGGGAAGTCGTGAGAAAAGAAACGGAAGAAACCGTCAATTTAACGAAAAGACCCAAGGAGTTACCTTTACCAGTGTTCAGATTAATTCCCGACGTTAGATACATTGCTTCGCCATATTTCTCTATCCATGACCAGCAACGCATAAGTATTAATGTTGAAACTCATGCTTGAGGCTGCATTGTCCAGCCGGCTTGTTCTGCTTCTTCCTTGGTATCCTTTACTCTCAATCTTTCCTTCCATCATCGTTTTCTGAATAAAGCTGTGCCTCATCACATAACCATGATAATATACTGCTCTTCCTCTTTTCACTGTTATTAATAATTTTGTTGATGGAAGCTTCAGTTTCTAAAGGATTTAAATCGGTTGTCCTTTTTCCGTCCAGGATACATGGCAGAGTCTTCTATACGCCTATTTTCGGAAAGCAGTGAGTTTCTTTTGTAGAGCTGCCACTCTCAAATAGAAGGATCACTCACTCATCACTCGTCACCATCACGGCTCCGCCGGTTGCTGCGACACCGCCGTAAAATTTCTCGCCATCTGCCTCTGTCTCTGCATGTTTTCATCATGTCATGGGTGTTCATTCCTGCGATATCTTTTATATTTGAGATAGAGGACATTGATGGTCTTCCCTGCCTTGTCTCTCCTTCTATCTTTCCTTGAAGAACTGTTGTCATAAGATTTGTTTTGCTGTGTCTTGTTGCATGTGTCCCACATATCTTACGTCTCGAAAGGATAGATGTAGATAAATTGACCTTCCTAAGGTAAGTTTTTGCCACAAGCTTTGAACAGTTACAAAGGTGGACATGACAACCATGGCGTGATTAAACTATTTGATTTAGATCTAATTTTCAAACTTTCGGCAGCACAACTTGGCTAAGATCTAGATCTATTGAATCCAGATATAGAATTGAGAGGAAGATTTTTTTCAACTGTGTGTTGCTTAAAGTGTGTAACGAAGTTTTGGGGGCATTTGATGGGCATCAAAGAAAGTACAGACTAGGATTAAAGTCTATGCTTTCTTTCCTGACATCTTGCTTTAGGCACCACATTAGGGATGCTGCTGCCAGTTGGAAATTCTTACTTCTTTAATGTATAATCTATCGCTCATCCCTAAAACAATACAAATTAAGAAGGCAGACAATTCATGTGGGAGTGCAATCTTCCATGTTTGGGTTCTACGGGCAATAAAGTCTTACTTAATACACTTCATGGTAAATGGTTTTAATTTAGATCTAGATCTACAGTACAGTACAATGAAAAAGAATAATGCTATAGGGCTGTCTTGGCAAAGTATGCAGCAGCGTACATAATAATAGTAGATATATATATAAGTGGGAGCAGAAAGATAAGCTTCCAGTAGTACAGTCACCAGGTGATCGAAGATTTAGATTTCTAGAGGATGATTGATGATCAGTTTAAAATGACACACGGAATGAAAGACGAATGCATTGCTTGATAGAGGTATTAAAATATCAAGAGTTCAATTCCAAAATCTAGATCTAAATCTAGATCTAGCTAGATTTTCTAAATCTATGATCTATATCTATATCTTTGTATAAATATCTTTTCTATATCTTGATTATTGATATATAAAGCTAAAAATCTAAAAACAGATCAAGATTAGGATCTAAATTTTATAAAAATCTCATATAGATCTCCTTTTCGGTAAATAGATCTAGATCTAGATCTAGGTATAAATATTATGGACCTACAGCTAGATCTAGATCTATATCTAGATTCTAGATCTGGGTGCAAATCTAACTGTACACAGTAAATTCCCCTTACAGAATTGCAAGCTTACGATAACCATCATCATTCATCCTTTCCCTTTCAGTTGATTGCTGCATGACTGTTAGTCCATTTGATTAAATGTTTATGTATTGTGTGTGTGATACCATTATTGCAAAATGCTCAGCTTCTTGATATTTTATTTTTGCGACGTTTTCTCGTTCCTAAATTTATTTCCCAAGATGAGACTAAGCCTAAATAGGGCTAGATAAGCCTATGCCTATTGAATGCAAAACATTGAGTGATTCATTAGTCTAGGCTACCTTAGGCCTACCTAGGCGTGCAAAGAAGTGCGTGAGGCTCTAGAATGACGAATGACGCCCCTGCAGACCATGATGATTGAGGCAATGAATTATTTATGGCGTGGCGAGGTCAACCCAGGTCGATGATTGATTGAAGGATGGATAAAGAAAAGAGGAAAAATGGGAATAAAAAGAAGTAGGAAAGAATTTTAAAAGGCTCTCCAGAACGCCTTTATTCACTTCCATTCGAACTCCAGAAATAAATACAATTAATTAACAGTCATATATTCCCTTATGACTTTTTTAAACATGCGGTCCAACCTACGGTCTGGTATGAATGAAATTCGCCATTCAAAATCTTCGATTCAAGTTTAATTGTTGGAATATCTTGTATTCAGTCATATCCACAACACATTCTTTCTTATTACACATGTATCTAAACTTTACGAACCATCCTGTCATGATTCAAGTAGCGTTTCCTTTAAACTCTAGAACTCATCACCCATCTCCAGATGCATGTATTCTATACCAGTACAAAGGGACGTCATGTCAGTGAATGCATAAAAACAAAAGGTATACTTTATTGAAAAACATGTTAACAAAGCAAGTCTTTATAAGTCTGTGTGCGCAATCTTAATCCTGCTCTTACTTTGTAATTCAACATTGTTCTTGGTACTTCTTTGATTATAAATAATAAAACAAATAAATCTCTATTACAGTGTCCATCAGCCCACAATACTTCCCTTCACGGTCAAGTCATGACATATATTCATATATTTCATTGGATATTTTACATCAGCATTATGTTCAACTTCAACCCAAGAGTCTTCACTACATCCGGAGAGCCTGGTAAAATGTTTTAGCAGGTTATTTAATAATTCCTTCTTTAGGTGTGGACTAGAGGTACGGAGGAGGATCCAAGCATGTTCGAATAGCTGGAGGAATGTGACTGGGGTAATGTGTGATAAAAAAATATTGACCTGCCATGTTTTTTCAAGGGGCCAAAAGGTGAAAGTGAGAAGATAATGAATCCCTGTTTCATTGCCCGTACTGATTCTGCAAAGGAATATTTAATTCCTGTCAACAAGCCGTGGCAGACCGATACAGCAATCCAGTCTTCTCGACCTTTGATCGGGTGACAATCGTTTGGGTGTGCATCGGGCTTCAACCATTCAATATCCAAGCGAGTCAATTGGGCAATGTGCTCTCCCAGGGCCTGCACTCAACTCTGATACTAGATTATCCACCTGACCAATTGATCTGCTCTCTCTCTATTGGAGATGTTGAAGCTAACTGACGGACTGCCAGATCAACGCTTGTGATAGCTCTGAACTGTCTTCGTAACGCGGGTTTATGCATCTGTAGAACCTGTGGACATTGCTTAAGGCCTGTTCTTTGTAATATTTCATAGCCTTCGATAAATGTTAATCCGTGTTTCATCTTCCAAAAGGATTGTTCTTTGTAATATTTCACAGCCTTCGATAAATGTAAATCCGTGTTTCATCTTCCAAACGGATTGTTCTTTTTAGTATTTCATAACCTTCGATAAATGTTAATCCGTGTTTCATCTTCCAAACGGATTGTTCTTTGTAATATTTCATAGCCTTTGATAAATCTTCCAAAAGGATTGTTCTTTGTAATATTTCACAGCCTTCGATAAATGTTAATCCGTGTTTCATCTTCCAACCCTGGTAACCGCAGGCTGTTTTTGGTGGCTTTCCAAGGAGGCGGCCATTGAAACTACTCCAGAGCCGCAAAAATTACAGAAGGCGTAAGTTCAGTTTTTGGATTCGATGGGATACATTGATGCATCCTTGTTCCAAAATTGACAACTTTTGATGAATTTCTTTAGCAAGGAGAGAGCAACTTGAATTACTTTTTCACAACCCAAATAGCATAATCTGAAGAAAATTCAGCGTTAACGTGGGTGGATGAGGAAAGTTTGCGTCTGGCACCAGTTTAAGAAGAATTTGCTCATCCAGAAGGTCAAGGGAAGGAAGATGACAGGAGGAAAGAAGCTTGTGGATCTGCTACATGAAAAAAAGTAAAACGCTGTACTTTATCCTATGAGAAAGAGAGATGCGCGAATGGTCATAACGACATGGCGCATGATTGCCAAAAGATGGGCATTTATTCTGCTCAGAGACTTCCACTTGAGACTTAAGATGGACTCGGCGAATTTCCTGGAAATTTGAAACCTTATAATCAGGTCTACTGAAAATGGCCAAACCTAAGTGGGCACTCAAAATTACACTACACTGTTCTTCTATGGAAAAATCGGTTGCCAGACTATAAGCGCTTCCATCACGATGTAATTTCTGGTTTGGGCATGACAGGACACCACTCCTTTATCACCTTCGTTAACTAACAAACTTCTCACCTGACACTAAATATTCGTGATTTCTGTGGGAGAGGTGAATGTTCTGCGCAATTCCTTGTTTTAAACTCAACGTTTTCGCGATATGGAATATCTATCATTTCTATGATGACAATGTTTGGAATCATTTAGAATGCTGGGGGCAATACTCCCACCTCCCGCCCCGCGCGCTGGTGGCTAAAGAAAAAGAGGACACGCTTGTAGAAAAAAAGAAAGGTTTTGAGTAGACATTGTCTAGAACGCAAAACACAATTCGACATGTCAGAATTAACACAAAATTCATTATGTAGGCCAACAACTCCATGCCATGATGTTTCAGTGATTGATGTTTTGATGCAAAATTTTGTGAAAAGCTCTTGATGAATCAGATTTTCCATTGGTTCTTTCAAAATCGGGTACGAGTGCGAAGTTACCGACTAAGTTGCGCGTGGACGCAAAATTGTGCTTCAGTTTTTGCGTAATTTGATTTTAAAGTATAGTTAGGACAGTCATCCCCCACCCCCCGCCCCCACCCCCTTTTCCCTGATAGATCAAAGCACAAACTATACACACATACACGTACACGTTTGTTTTATTATGTACGTATTTCTCTCAAACTTTGATTCTTAAGGCCTTCCGCAATGCTTTTGAAAGTTTGCTTTTTGTAAGATGATGAATCCCAAGCTCAGCATTGCAGTAGTAATAGTAAGAAAGGATTTGATTCTCCCGGGAAATTGTTTTCGGCGTAGATCTCTCAAGCATCTCTGTCCGTGACGTCATTACTTTCTATGTCAGTCGCGTTCACAGAAATTCTTCATCAACAACCCCACTTCAGTTAGTATGAATTGTTTATGAAACAGGACCGACTGCCGAGGTACGTGTAGGTTTTATAATCTTACACGACTGATTAGTGAGCACCTAGACGCTCATACATACAGGCCTCGTAAGCTATTTAGGTCATTCTTTGTTTTGGTCCTACGGTCTCCACGTGCACACGCTCAGCCGGCGTACGGTCAGCTTCGCGTTGTAGGGCTGTGCCCAGTCTGATATCATTAGGGCACACCATGCAGCTAATTGGTAAGTATCGCATCCGTTGGTTACGAGAGATTTTATTTGAATTTGTATGGTGTCGAAGTAAATTTCGATACCGCGTATTACATATTGTTTTAATCGGATATAATTCGCAATCGCCCATTTGTTTTGGCAGGCTTTATGAAAGTGAAAAATGTTGCTCTAGCCTAGACGTGTTGTTTTCATTCTCTGGGTTTTCCAACAAATTTCTTGAAGGATTTACTACTATTTGCCCTCAAAATTCTGAATCTGGAAGATAAATGTGGATTTCATGATGTGGATAATGAATGCTTTGACCTTCTTTAGGTTTTCTGTTCAAAGCAGCGTTTAAATCTTTTAGCACAACAGTGGTGTAGATCTAGTGGTGTCTTTCTTATTCTTAGAAAGTGAAAGTGTGCTGTGTAGGCCTACCGTTGTGTTCAAGATATCTGGATCTTGATTTAGATGATATTTGGTAGGCTTCATGTATGCCTGAAGTAGACCTTGGCCTTGACATCTACAGCAGGTATACCAAGGTAAATCTAGATTCCGATGTAGAAATCATTCTCCAATTAAAATCAACCCATTTGTGGTTTTGACACTAGATCTAGATCTAGTCTACCTAAAATCTCGACATTTTCGAGTAGTCTAGATCTAGATCTAGTAGTGGATCTAAATCTAGTTGATATAAAAATCATGATATAAATTGCATTTTGATCTAGATCCAATCACGATTATAGAGGATCTAGATACCTACATCTTAATCTAGATTTATCATTGGAATATTATATCCTAGTTTGCTAGCTCTAGAATTTGACGTCTTCTGCTACTAAACATTAATTGTCCAGTTTTAGACTTTATGGTGTGAGAGTGACAATAAATATGGGGCGGAAATGTTGTGTTGTTGGTTGTACCACTGGTTACAGAACTAATCAAAGCAAAGACAAAATATCTATTTATAGCTTCCCAAAGGACAACGAAAAATGTCGTGAATGGTTAGCTTGCCTGCCTAACAAACTTGACATTGAAAATGTCACTGGAAACATGGGAGTTTGTGCCATTCATTGGCCAGTTGATATACCCAAATTTCGGCCACCCGGGAGTCGATTTGAAGTTCCTGCAGTCCCCCCTACAATATTTCCTAACGTTCCACCCTCGTGTATTCCCACACCTGTAAGCACAACAACTCCAAGGAGTACAAAGAAAACTACTGCAGAATCCAGGTGTGTAGACATTGATCAAATGAGTGAATTTCTCAAGCAAGATTCTTTGTGTGCTGATAATTTTCCAGACCTTTTGCATGAGAGACTGTCAAGCAAGGGTTTTCTGGCTTGCAAGCCTGACAGTTATGTATTTTTTAGTGAAAGCCGTGCTGGTCCAGTGCCAGATTACAGTGTCTATTTTAAAATTGATAACAACTGTGAACAATTTTGTTTACAGTATGAGGCCTACAAAAACGTTATTCGCATCTATCATGGTTTCATAAAAACTATAAAAACATGGAGTCAACTAGATGAAATTATTCGGCTCGTTATGTCTGTTGACGAATGTACAAGTGACAAAGTGAATTTCATAAATCGCAACATTTCCTTATTGAATGCTCCTAAAAACAAGCGTCTATACACACATCAGGATCTTCTCCTTGCTTTTACTTGGTTGAATCAATCAAGAAGTTTGTATATTCAGTTACGTAATTATCTTCAGCTTCCCTCAATAAGCACTCTTCATAAAATAACATCAACTGTGAAAAACACTAGTGATGACAACATATTTAAATCTGTTTTTTCCAGTATGGAGGAAAGAAACCGTTTTTGTATTTTGATAATTGATGAAATTTATGTCAAAGCATCTGTGACATATAGAGGTGGTTCTGTTTTTGGATATGCAGTTGACAACCCAGACAAGATTGCCACAACATTACTTTGTGTAATGGTAAAGTGTTTTTTTGGTGGTCAAACTTTTCTTGCCAAAGTTTTACCCATTCATTCCTTAACTTCCTTGTTTCAGTTTAACCAAGTTTGTGAAGTCATTGCTCTTCTTGAGAGGTGTGGTGCTACAGTGGTTGGTATTGTAAATGACAACAACCGTGTGAACCAGTCCTTTTTTAAAATGTTTCAATCAAATCCATCTTCTCCCTGGAAGGCAGTCTCACCAACTGATTCCATGCGGCCTTTATTTCTCATGTACGATTCTGTACATTTAATCAAAAATATCCGGAACAATTGGCATTCCGAAAAAGTTCAACAGTTACAGTTTTTTTCATCTGACAAGGAAAACCCACAAATAGCCAGTTGGTCAGATTTAGTTGAATTGTTTCAGCATGAGCAAACCTCAATGGTCAAACTATCTGATTTGACAAAGTCTGCACTCTTTCCAAGTAATATTGAAAAGCAAAAAGTGTCCCTAGTTCTTCAAATATTCTCGGAGAAGACTAGTGCTGCACTCAAAACTTCATCAAAATCAACAACTTCTTGGAAAACTACAGCACAGTTTATAGACCAGGTTCTAGAACTGTGGAGAGTGTTCAACACTAAAACCCCTAATGAACACATCAGGTTTCGTAACCCAGTCCGCCGTGTGATTGAGCTGTCAGCTACTGGGCAAAATCAAATTCGGATCCTGCAGACTTGGGCTGAGTTGGCCAATTCGATGAAATCCAAAAGTGGACAGCGGGTGAAGTCTTTGACCAAAGACACTGCAGCGGCTCTCGAATGGACCTGCAATTGCTTCCAAGACCTGAGCAAATATTTACTTACAACTCAAAGTCCACTCAGGCATGAGTATGTTGCGTTAGGATTCTGTCAACAGGATGACATCGAGCAGCACTTTGGCCACTTCCGCATGTCAGCAGGCTGCACCTACTACATCACGGCTGAAGATGTCGCACACACCCACGCCATGGACAGAGCCAAACTGATGCTCGAGTGTGACCCTGGCATCACAAACAACTCAAGTGAGCATTCTTGCTCAGAATGCGAGAAATCGTTGACAGACGAAGAGATAAAAACCCTGGATGCATTGCCAGTCCTAGCCAGCAGCATCAGTTCAGACGAGAAAATGGCACTGTTTTATATCGGAGGTTATGTCTCGTCCAAGCACCCTCACCTCAAAGGAGACAGTGCAACAGTGCCTGCTGATGTCCATTGTTTCATGAGTTCTATGGACCGTGGCGGGTTAAGTTCCCCATCCCCTGAACTGTTCCAGTTACTGAGCTATGCATATGCTTTTGTCATGCATTCAAAAGAACACAGCTGTCGCAAGAGACTGGTGAATATTTTTTACGACTTTCCCGCCCTGTTTCATTTTGAGATAGCTCTTGAAAAAGCCGTTTTAATGAGAATATGCAACATCCTTCTCAAACGACTCTGTGTCAAAACAAGTACAGACAATGGAGCTGCAAAACAACAGCGCAGAAAAGTTGCAAAGCTAACATCAACGTCTCAGTAGGTGAGTCCCTTTTGTTTCTGTTAAAACAAAATCACAACAATAATATCAGCAACAACGACGACGACAACAACAACAACATCATCATCATCATCAACAACAACAACATCATCAACATCAACATCAACGGCCCGCCCGTTCGCTCGTAGCGACGAGCCACTTTGAGCTCTCGTCCCGCCGTCTGCTCGGTCTCGTGTGTGGGACCAAAAAAAACCGCGACTCAACTTGCTTGCGTGGCCTGATTGTATGAGCGTCTAGATATGGACTCATTTCAAGTTTCACTCAACAAACCTATTTAGGTAATTATACACCACACCTGTTGCAGAGATATGAAGAAATAAAAACACAGAAGTAAACAATTATCCTCATATTAGGTAAAAACAGGTTATAAAGGGAGTAAGTCAGGAATTGAGTGGTTTTTTTTTTTAAATGAGTATGCACATTTAAGGTTATGCAAATGAATAGTCACACCTGTCTAAAGAAACGAAGCAACACCACTACAACCAGCGGTTACAGTCGAATCTGCTCTAATGATCACCTGTGCTAACAGCAAATGTTTCCAGATAAAATTTTCCCAAAATTATCAACCTGTCAATAAGGTAACATGCAGATCCTGTCCATGGTCAGTAATTTTTGTAACAGACTATAGTCAAACCTGCCCTAATGACCACCTGTATAAGACGAATACCTGCTTTAATGACCACTCTTCATCAACCCCCTTGGTTTTTCCTTTATTTTATCTCTGTATAAGACAACCATCTCCTCAACCCGACCATGACATCTATTTCTATTGATTTATTGCACTAAAGCCTCCTCAAGGCGACAGGTCAGAACAGATTGATAGCCTTGACAAGCTACTGCCCGTCATTCTGTTCCCGTACACGCGCCGCTTGTCATCCAGCTGTTTCTGATTTTTATCCGGCAAACAACTGATTGGTCAGGTGATTTATCTTTAACCATTGGTTAGCTTAAGCTCTCTTGATGACAGTGCAGGCATAGATAAGAGGGGATGGGGTCAGTCATAGAGGTAGGGTGATGACAAATCTCAATCTGCTGTCCTGTCAACATGATGGGCTGAACACACACATTCCAATTTTTTTCCTATGATATACATAATTACATGCAGATCTACTAAGAAGTAGCGACTCGTTCTTCCCCTACCCCATACAGTGGAGGGAAGGATGGAGGGAAAGGGTGGTGGTTCTTGCATGTTATTATGACTACCTCCTTAAGACGACCACCTGTCCAAGACAACCACTTTTGTTAATGATCTTTGGTCGTCGTCTTCGGCAGGTTCGACAGTACAGTGAAAACCTTGGGAATGGACCAAAACTGCAATTTATGATAATTCAAATTAAAACAAGGGGCGTAATTAGAGGCCTAAGAGTACCAACAAGAGGAAGTGGTCTACTTATCCGCTGGTACACGGAAACACTGGCCAGTATGTGTGAGTTGTGAGTGTCAGCCTGCTGTAATATTAGATCTCAGCGAGGCGGCATGTTGCATGCGGCCCTAGCACTAGCACTGATGCAAGGCCCACTGTTCTAAGTACAGATTATTATACCAGAAAGCTTACCTAACTCTAGATGTCTCAAAATAAGAGCCCTAGGCAGAACAGAGTCTTAAATTTCTGCCTCACACTCTCGTCACATGCAGCGCCATCTTGTCCTGCCCCTTGCTCCCTTCATCTCCCCTTTTCTGTGCTTCAAGCTGACTTTGCACGAAACTTAGAGGATGACGCAGTCAGCTCTAGGATTACATCTGGCACCATCACTTTCCCCTCTCTCACCTTAGTCTGACCCCTTCCCCTATCTTGCAAATTTGACACTCCTTGAGTATACCACCATTATTGAGCCAACCATTAGCATTGTATCAGGTGTGGCGAAAGGGGACAAAAAATTCTTTTTAATTACCATTTGTGGCAATGTCGGCTTTGAATTATGAGAATCGACTTTTTATGACTTTGAATACAGAGAAACAAGAGAGAAAAAAAACCTCAAATCATGAATACTTCGATTTATGATACAGTCAAATAGTCAGACGTC
>JAOWAY010101421.1:0-11097 GCA_028565895.1 Goniobranchus geometricus
GATAAAGAGAGACAGACTGACAGAGAGGGGGGAGAGGGAGAGAGAGAGAGAGGAGTAGGATGGAAAAAAAGGGAGGGGGGGGGGAATGGGGGATGGAGAAGGTGAGGTAGGGATTTGTGTGATTGAAACAGACAAATTGAAGGCGAGGTAAGGATTTGTGTGATTGAAACAGACGAATTGAAATTCTTATGTTATATTTCCATTATTTCCTTTGATTACTCAACAGCAGCACCCCACCACTTTAACCAGATTATAAAAGAGCAAATGATTATCAAATTACAATCCATAACATATTATACAAGCAAAATTCAACATGTGCAAAAGAGGCCTCAATATCAGCATACACTCATAAAGGCTTGACTATAGGAATGTGACATTTTCACATGAATACACCCCTCAAACGAGATGAAAATTTAATCGAAAAACCATTCTGTTACAATAGCAAACACATCCAAAGTGTTAAGCTTGGCCTCCTGAGTGAGGTCTAGGTTTTAGACTACGTCATTGACCTATACTATCATGTAGCATTAGTAAATGAGATTACCATTACATCAGTAAGTTGTCTGGCATAAAACTTAGTGAATCTAAAATGAGCCCTATTTATTCCCCTTGAATGTAAGAGCTATAAATGGATCTAAGACATCATTATGCTGATTTTAAGAATGTATTTTAGCATTATCTCCTGGTTTTACTCTCTCTTACTTCAAAAGAATGTTTCTGAGCTTTTATATAGAGCTAAATCCATGAAATATGCTCAAAATAACTTCTCAACTCCATTTAGTGTAAACAGAGGTGCGACCATTTTACAGGCGGCTTTGCTCTGGAGTACTGACAAGATCATCTTCTGCTTGTGGTCGGGTACCCAATAAGAACTGAGTGGGATGAGGAAATGTGGGTATATACTTTTCCCAAGGACCAAACAGTGCCATGGTGCAACCCGACTTTAATATCTAAAACCTCGTAGTTATAAGTTGAATGCCTTGACTCCACAGAAATGCTGCCACAAATGTCTCTTCAATGTCAATTTATCAGGTGTGCTCTGCATTTGGATTTTAAAAAGGTTGTTAAAATAAGGTAACAGCTCTTTGAAGACCTTTTTCAATAAATCTCTCAAACCATATTTACTAAACCAGAGTAATAAAAACGCAGGAAAACAAAGTAAATAGATTATACTTATTGTAAAAAAAAGATTTTTTGTTTTAGCATTTTTAGTGTTTTTGTTATGAATTTTTGAAAACAGACAAATTTTACCATTCCAAACTTTTTTTTTTGAAAGCCGGTACTCTGCCCAGGCTGATCTCGATCCATCTCATAACTTTAGCTGTCTTCGCTTATCAAATGATCTTTTTTCAAAGAAAAGAAAGGATCATTATCACTATCATCGATTTCATCCTCCTGAGGGCCGTAAACGGGTCTAGGACACTGAAAATGTTGCTATCTTGACGTTTTTGTGTTGACATTTTGAAACGAAAATGGCGAGGACTGGTGATCGGCGGCGCTCAAGACCCCATGTCATATTATAATCGGCTCCTGATCCACGGGAAACTACTCTAAATATATCTCTTTTACATATATCGAAACAGAAAGGAGGCGGGGTTCCTTCTGAGAAACCCCACAGCCGACAACGTGTCAGTTCTTCTAACAGAAAAAAAATAGAAAAGTACAGACCGACAGGGATGCGGTCGTGGGAGGGAATGGCTTATCAATCTCAACTGACACGTGCGGCAGTGGTAGTAACTGAGTTAACACAAGGCTTAAATCAAAGGAATAACTATAAAATGTGACAGAAAAGCTGAAACATGAAATACACGAAAATATTTGTTCCATTACCATATTATGTAGAAAATACACAAAAGGCGCCTGGGTAATTTTCTGTTTGTGTTTATTAGCTCTATCTCTAGATTTCAGGGGGGGAAATAACAACAAAGAAAAAAAAAATAATGAAACACAAAACAAGAACAAAAATAAAATTAGAAATTGTAATAGTTCACTTGAAAATTCTGGGGACAAAAAGGAAAATTTTCTTTATTTTACAACATTCTCAAATCAAAAACAATTTCAAAATCATCAACATCTGTTAAAGTGCTTTAAAATAGCTTGTTACCACAACATATGCAGTTCAATTTCCAGAAAAATGTAAAGTCAAGTGAAAACAAAAGTTTGACTTGCTCCAAGTATTTTTCATTTTATGACATTTTAAATCAAAGCAATTAAAAAAAAAAAACATTGCTACAAATAGCTGCCTTGACAGGCTGCTTTTAACCAGCGAGTTATCAAGACCCATATGCAGCTTGATGGTCAGAAAGATATAAAGTCAAGGGCAAACAAAAGTTGACATATTCTAAATATTTTTTAACTTCATGACATTCTAAGATCATAAAGAATTTAAAAATTATTAATAGCTGTCAAGTAGCTTTTAAGCAGCTTGTTATAACAACAAAATATGCAGTAATTTTCATAAGAATATACGTACAAAGCCAAAAGAAAAGAATCGTCTCTCTCCATTGGTGAATTGCAGTTAATCATTAGGGTTGCAATAAATGATGACATTTCTTAGTGCTGGGCATCAACCTGAACTATTACATCCAGGCTCAGGGGATGTCTCATTTTTGATAAGTTGGTTTTCATTGTGTTCAAATTACTTCTCAAAGCAAGTCAGAGCCAAAAGGTAAATTATATTATAGTTAAGTTTATTTGCTAGCAGATATAATTGGCTTGGCATTCATAATTGTTTCTGAGTCTACCATCTAAAAAGTGTGAGGGGGAATGAAATCAGTACAGGGCTATTAGAGATGTTGGTAAATGGACTAAAGCAGATTCATCTATAGATAAGTATTTAAGTAAGGTTTAACTTTGTAATTGGTTTTTTGAATCCTAAATTGAATTTCCAAATTTTGCCAGTGTCCGTGCATCAACAATTCAATTTCATCATCATCAGACTGATTATCACTAAGTCTTTAAAAAGAAAAAAAAGTGTAATTCCATTCCAATGTTATCATACTATTTCTCTGTATTGGTATATGTCTTTTGCTGCTTTTTTTTTTTTTCTTGCATCAAAATGTTGATGTGCAAATAATCAATTTAAGCATAGGATAGATATTATCTGGTATGAAAAATCTTACAAGAACAGTGTAAACTCTTTACATAAGGAATCAAAAAGTTAAAGTGCAATTTGTAAATATGGATGTATCACAGTTTGGAGAGTATGGAATGTTCTATGTTATAAAGTAATATATTCATGACAAAATACTATTACCATCATAATCAAACAAAAACATAAATAACATAATATTCACATATTTTGGAAACAGGCAAACAAAATAAGTACAGTACAATTGTTACCATTTATATTGCAATGCCTTTGGCAGTCCAGCCAGGGCCCAAAAAGAGAGACCAAGATTTAACATTTAGTATGAAAAACTACACTTTGGTATATTAGAATACATTGAATTTTTCAGTAAAAAAGAACTGCAGTTACATTGAACTTGACTCTATGCATAGGATACATGTTTACACGGCTTAGAACATCTCACTCTTATTAAGGGAAGTCAAAATGGGAATTCAATAGAACATAACTATAACACTTAAAAGAAGATGGTCAGTCTAATGAGTCTGCAAAAGCTTTATAAACTTGTAAGTCTCTGCAAATAACAAATTACTCAGATGATTTAAATCTCTCTATTCAAATGTTAAAGACAGAGTAAACAGAAGGAAGTTTTCCATGTTCAATACTTTAGTATAGAATAATAATTCAAAAGTTATGAGTGTTAAATTATCAAACTGGGAATATCTAATGTAACAATTCAGATAACGAGTATACTTAAAGCAAGTGTGGATAGATGTCCATTCCTGGATGTGATAATCCGTTTTCATAGACTTAGGTAAAGGGAAAATAAAAGTACCCGTACTGGTACCTAGAAGAGAGGTTTGCATTGCCTATGAATGCCTGACATGGTAATGAAGAACAAAAAAAGAACTTGTGTTTCCTGTCAAAAAACGAAGACAGCATCAAGAATCATGAAACACTCTTTTTTTTATATAAGAAAAGTTAGCAACTGGAATATTATTATGCTCATGACCATCGAATTTAAGCAAGGTATTAAGATTACACATAATTTATATAATTTGGAGTCTGTAAATGTACAGTAAGTACAATATATCAATTTGTACTGCTGAGTAAAGGTTTGAAAAGATCTGTAAGAGTAATAAAAATTGTGCAATCAAAAGAGCAAAGCACAGTTATACTAAGAAATTCAGAGTAGATTAAGTATGCATCAAACAATTAGCAGGCAAAAATGGAGAGCACTCATAATGCTGAGATAGTCAAAACAAACCTGAGATTAGGGCAACGCAGTCTTAATCTGTATTTATCAAAGAAAACTGGACTGGTTGTATCATTTAGATTTGAAATCTGTACCCAATATGCCTGACACAATTTGTTTCAATTATCAAGAGACTTTTCCTCTTCTGAAATCCAAAAAGTAGATATCAAAGGAGATTGAGGATGTAAGAGCTGTCCAGAAATGAGAAATCATACACTTCACTGCAATATACGTCACTGAAGACTGATTTGAATGGTAGATTCACCAAATTATCAGGAATCCTTAAGTAAGAAAACGTTGGCACAAAGGAAACAATTCACCAGATTGCTTAATAGTTATAATATTTTATCCAAGCAATAGTTTTAAGGCCATACACAGGGAAAGAGAACAAAATTTACTTGGGTGTAAGATTTGATTAAAACGCCTTTGTATTATGCGGTTTCAGAAGGGAATGGGTTCCCAATGAGAATTATTAGTGCTCAAATCCTCAAGCAATCTAAACAATTTCTACATCTATTCATATCAATCTTGTGACGGTAAAATTATAATGGGATGGGGGGGGGAGGGTGTAAGCCAATTTGCCATTTCTAGATAAATGAGCAAAATCAGAACCAGACTACAATCATATAAAGGATCAAAGATGAGAGATGGCAATTGATTACATTCAAAAAAGATTTTCGTCACTTACAAAACTGACAACTAATAAACAGTGGCCATCAAATTCCAAACTGTGGGCCATGGTAACTGTCAAAATTTTCACCATCCTTTGCTTTCAAAGGAAGACTGCAAAAAGCATTTACCTGTGCTGAATTGAGACCTGAAATGCCTTCAGAACAACAATAGAAGACATTGAAATCTTGAAGACATGTCAGCAAACAGATGCTCATTGGGGGGATTTCACATTGAAGCTGATTGAATTAGATAAGGCATCCCAACCTGACAATTAGGAGGTGGAAGGATTTCAGTAACAATGAGCGAATAAAACTGACTTGATTGAAAACATCTAAGTGTACAAAATAGGTAGGCAGGAAATTGAAGTATATTTTATATTGTGCAACATGATCAACATGTAGAAAGGACCATGTCTTCTTTCGATTATAGTGAAAAATTAATGTCACTTTTAGAAAATTATACTTTGTTGATCACATTGGAATTGACAGTACTGGCCTCCTGAACTTCTACTGAACGGGGAGAAATTTAGCTCCTGGTCTTGCTGGCAGATTTTTCATTGTTTCATCTCAGGATGTGTCAAAAAAGGCACAACTGGCTTTCTACAGTGAAAACGGAGGGATGTCCTTTATTTGACTATTTTACAACAACTTATCAGATCTTATATGTTTGACTGGAAAGAGTATTGTTAAGAAATGTTTGTAATTGTTTCGAATGGATGGTTTCTACTTTTGTCACAATGTACATGTGCCAAAATTTTTAGGTGGAAATAAAGTTCACGAGCACTTTGTTTATATATAGCAAGTAAATTACAAGGCATCACAGGAGGTAAAAGAGTATAAAAAGGTAGTTTGAGCATCATTTGTAAGTTGAACAAGAGTAACTTTGGTAAACACAAGCGTGAAATAGAAGCAAGAGCCTATGGAATATGGCTGCCTTTAAAGAAGATGTTACGTAAAACTTGGATACATTACCAAAACTTTAGTAAACAGAATGGAACTTAGAACAAAAGATATAGAATTTTTGTTAAAGAAAAAGGAAGAACAAATCTTCTTACAGAAATGACATCAAAACTTAAAGTAATGTTTGAAATAAAGATCTATTTGGATTAAAAAATACCATGGAGAATTTGCTAGACAATTCTTTTTTATATAGTTAATATTTGAAAGAGAGCACTCAGTTGTTTATCAGAGGTATTTTGGTATCAAAGTTTTTGAGAGCTTAGTTTGCCTCATCATAAAGCATTGTGGAAAAAAGCTCACACAAAAACAATTTACATAAAAGTACTGCCTCTGTGCTGATACATTCAGTGTTCCTTTGGTAATTCTTTTATGGCATTTTTCAAAACATTGATTTGGTGATGAACAAACTTTCTGTTATGAACAAAAAAGACTGGACTAGAATACTTGCCAGCATATTCACACGTTCCAAAAAATACCTGAGTAGGCGTCAGTTTTAAGATGGATCACAGTAAAATAAAATCATGGTAAACATGATGTGGTAAAGAATGAATTCTTAAAAAACTGAACAAAAGATAAAGAGTTATATGTCATTATAATTACTATATCACTTGTGAGGGTATGAATCCAATTTCTGGAAATTTTAAATCACAATTACCGATGTTCTTTTTCAAAATACAAATAATTGTGTCCGCGGATGTGCAATGCATTGGTATTTAAAAAATGTGATATAAGTATGATTAATTATCTCTGTTAAAAGAATTATAAACTTTAACCTCATCTTTGATACTTTTTGCTAATTTCATTCAAAAGAATGTTTTTTCATATGGAAAATAACAAAAATATCCTCTCTCAAATGAAAATAGTAAGTGTATTTTTAATTTCATTATATAAAATATAAGGTAATGCCAAAAAACGTTCTTTTTTAATCTAAAAAGGGAGAAAATTGTACCTCTCAAATGAAAATGGTATATTTGTTTCTTATCAAATTATATATTATATAAGGTAATGCGATAAATTTGTCAATCTATTGAATATGGCATTCTTTTATCTACAAAAAAACATCTATGCATGGTCCCAAAGAATGCCCATGTCAAAGCATGTAATTAACATAAAATGATAATTTGTGTTGATGCTAATCAAAGAGTGATATCAATTAGTGTTAAGAGCCTTCATACTTTCCCCCGATTTTTCTAGGAGGTTGCTTGACCCCTTTTGCAAGTGCTAAACCTAACATAACCCCTAATTCTATAAGCATTCTCAAAACATACAAAATTTAAAGATCACAGATAATTTATTCTTAAATCTAAATGACTAATAACAGCACAGAGTGAGGGAGCAATATTAAAACTATTTATCACTATTTACTTTTTATTAGTATTTACCTACAAGGATGAGCTAAATCATGTACTTTTACATGTAGGGTGAAATAGTCATGAGCCAGAGTTTGGAAAGCCCTGACAGTGTGATTTATCAAATCTCTTCCTAATTTTCTTGACCTCCCTAGTTTTATAAATTGAAAGTTACTCTTACATGTTGTTCCCAGAAAACAGGTACTTACACATATACTGTATAACTAAACTTAGAAGGAAGAGCAGGTGAAGGACCTGAGTACAAGAATTTGACAATGTCAGTTTAAGCTACTCAGCAACATTTCAAGTGCAGTTTATTTCTTCTTTTTTTTCCATTCATGTCCATTACATTAAACCAATAAGTACCTAATTTCCTTGATGCTTTGTCATGTCATTAGAAGATGAGACTAGAAGAACTTAAAAATTCAACTTACTTCTTCCGTAACTTTATTCATTCATCCGCAATTGGCCATTTGTGGATGATGAAAAGTGAAGCAGTCTCTCTTTACGGGTCATTTGATTTCATGATTAAGTTTACAATGACATGGAATTTACAACCCATCAAATGCTATAAACAAAAAGAAAAGACAAAAATCTATTGTTTAAAGAAATCTTTTGCCATAAGAAAAATGGTAGGGATGAATTTCAGTACAGTTGAAAAACTGTTTACACCATTAAACACTTCAGAATGTTGATACTAGCTTACTTTCAATCTTCAATAGATGATATGTAAAATATTGGTAACTTTCGAAGAAAAAGGATTTATCTGGTTTCAAAACATCCCATTAAAAATAAGGTAAACCTGTGAATGTACATGACAACATTGTCTGTCAATGATAAGTTAACACCGCTTGCAAGACCTTTATGAAGTGTAAGTGTACTTACCTGAAAAATAGAAGAAAAGTTACATAGAGCCTACAATTTAAATTTCCTTAAAGAGTTTTGGTGATGACCATCAAAAGAGACAATAAAATTATAGTTGAAGCAAGTAAATATTATGAAAATCTTTCACCAGTCATAAAAAGACAGTCATAACTTAAAGATGAGCAAATTACAACAATATGACAAAGATCAATAATTAGAGGAGTCTCTCAACTCAAAGAAAAGCAAGATATGGGAAGAGCAAACAAGTGTAAAATCCTAATCAGGAGAATTAGTTATAAGTGAATGTATTTAAAAATATTGTCAGCAAGATAGATAAGAATGATAAGGAAGAAGAAAGAAATTTGATCGTAATGTCAATTTCACGAGAGTGCCAAATCCTAATTAGTGTATTTAAGAACATAAGCCTTTTTTGGCCTAAAAGAGATCAGTTAGCATTAGCATCTTCTGAGATTCCATGAGCCTGATGGTAGAATGCTGAAATGTTTGCCATTGAAAATCATTCATCAGGTACTCCATGACTTGTTTCAATTTCCCCAAAAGAAAATTAAGGAAAGAAGATCAAGACAAACCATACATGGTGATTTCTATCTAGTTTCCATGTACAAATTCCAGTCTCGGAATATGCACAGTGCTCTAATCAGCCTCATACATCAGCTCTGAATACAATAGGAAGTTAGTGTGCCCTTTTGATAAAACATGAGCACATTTGGCTCAACTCTGTAAACTTTAGGAGAGCTAAATGTCTCTCCAGCAGAAAGATCAACCTCAGAAAAAAACATTCCAAGAAAGAAAATTTACATGTGATTTTCCAAAACTAAACACATAGCTTGTCAGAGCTTTAATCACTTCATTGACCCTGGGAATTGCTTGAAGGCCTATGTGTTGAAGTCAATGAAGCAATAATGATTATATCTACTAAATTTATAGCTACTCAAAGTATGGAATAGATGGAAAAGAGAAAAAAAAGAAAGTTTAATGGTAACATTGTGTAAGAGAGAAAGGAGTTGAGAAGATGTGTTAGGTATTGCAATGACAGCTTTTTGTCAACAAATATGATTCATAGAGCCACCATGGATAAGAACAGATGTAATATGTAAGTGACATGGCATTTTGTTTATTACTTTGATATATCATCAAATCTGCAAGGCATCCATTCATTTGGCACTGCACTGATACAGAATAAATATTTCAAATTTGACAGTGAAAGAAAATTTGTAAAGATCTGTTACTTTTGTTGCTCTACTTATTTGCCACTTGAAATATCATGGATTTTAAATGGGCATAAGGAAGCACTATACATAAATATGCACTCAAATTTACAGGTTCAGCATTATGAGCAGACAAGTAAGTTAAAGACCAAACCCTTGAATTTGGCAGTAACTATCAAATGCAAAAATAAATTGTGTGAGTTTTTGTTGCTGTTTTTTTTAGCATTCATAAATTTACTTAATCTAAAATTCATGAATAGAACATGGCAGTAATGGGAAATAAGATTATTAACTATATACATAGAAAAGTACATTATCATAAAGGACCAAAATAGAGGCTCTAAAATATACATTAAATTATCACATGTGACTTCTTTCGGGATATATGTTTTAGTATAATATATTGCCCTATACAAAGATATATATATATATATATAGATTAAAACTCTCAAAATTGTACAACTATTAAAAATGAATGGCTTAATCCTATAATGGTTATCTGACCCTCAAGAGGTTCATTGACATGATATATTTAAAGAATGACAGATTTTACAAGAATAACTGTTATAATATACACTTTTTATTCACCTTGTAACAATGCTTTGCTTCAATGAATTAAAACCTTACTTAGAGAAAAATTATTAATTGTTCAGGAGGTGGAGGGGAAGATTAAGTAAAGTAGAAGACTTTATTTAGGTATTCATATATAAAAGGCAATTTTTGTGAAAATGTTCAGTGAAAATGTATGTCTAGAGACCAAGTGGAAAAAAGGAAATTTGATAACTTTCTATGGCAGCTAGGTAAGACATAGCTATTGAATTTTTTTTTCTTCCTTCTGGGACTCTTTGGTACATGACTGCTGTTAAAAAGCTGCATTTAATAAAACATTGCTTACACTTAAAATTGCCTGGCATATAAATAAGAAATGCAACATCTTAAGAATGATCCTTCAAGGGAAAAAAAAAATTGTATTGTGTCATTTGCTGCAGTAGCAGTAGTTTCATTACTAAGTGAACAAAATGATTCATAAGAAGACCAATCAAAATGTCACCTAGATGTAAATAAAAAGTCAATCTTTAAGGTTCAAGTAGTAAGACAAATGAATATAGCTCTTTTGATATCAATTATGCAAAGAACATAATGGCTATTGAGGTTCTTTTTGGTTTGTGTGGGTTTTTGTTTTTTTTCTTGGTTTTGGGTTTGTTTGTTTTCTTTGTTATTGTTGTTGTTTTGTTTGATTTATTTGACTCTGGTTGGTGGGGGATTCCAGTTTTTTTTATTCTGAGTTCTTTCTCAGGAGTATAAATATATGCATTTTTCAAGAAACAAAAAGTAATAAAATCATTAAAATCCAATTTATTTAATCATTTGCTTAAAAGAATGAAGCTTCTTGTTAAGAATTCCTTAAGCATTAAAAGTTAATCTATATCTTTACATATTGGACAGAACAAATCCTTCAACCAAGGATTTTATTTCATCCTTTGTGGTCCACTTTTAAGGTACTGTTTTGGGTTATTTTCTGTTATAGCTTTTCTTTTCTTATTTTTTATTTCCCAGTTTTACTTTCAGTTTTTGTTTGTTTGTTTTGTATGTTTTGGGTTTTTGTTTTGTTTTGTTGTTTTTTGTTTGTTTGTTTATTTTTGGGTTGTTTTTGTTTTGTTTTGTTGTTTTGGTTTTGTTTTTTGGTTTGTTTGTTGTTTTT
>JAOWAY010101532.1:0-10000 GCA_028565895.1 Goniobranchus geometricus
CTCTCTCTCTCTCTCTCTCTCTCTCTCTCTCTCTCTCTCTCTCTCTCTCTCTCTCTCTCTCTCTCCCTCTTTATCTCACTTTCTCTCTCTTTCTCGCTCTCAACAGTGTCATGCCTATTTGGGACCTGTGTGTTGCTAACACATGTAACTGCTTATAGTGTCACTGTATTTGGTTCGGCAGTTCATTGTTTCTTCTTTTAGCTATGGTATATAATGTAGTATGTCTGTTGCATTGATATGGTCTTTTATTTGGTTCAGTCGCACAGTGATAGCTGGTTGTGATGTAAGGGCTTGGTTGGGAGTACACCAGCAGCACTTGAGTTATTGTGCCCTGTGGCAAAACGTTCAACATTCCATAGAGGGTCTACTGTGAACATCACTAAAAGAGCACGCCTAAGTAAATCCACATATAACGCAATACACACATATGCTCAGGATAAAAATTCTGCTCCCACATGTAAGGACAGCAGCATGTGCTTTGATACATATTAAGAATAGAGAAATGACAATAATGACATTCAAGAGGAAAAATAAATGAAAAAACCCCTTGAAATTAGCACTTACGCTCAAGACATGAAGTTCATCGGTGGAAAACGGATTTATATCACATGAAAGAAATATTGCAGAAAAACAATTTTTCAAGGATACTGTGAACAATATTCTGATT
This sequence comes from Goniobranchus geometricus, assembly GCA_028565895.1. Classification (NCBI taxonomy): domain Eukaryota; kingdom Metazoa; phylum Mollusca; class Gastropoda; order Nudibranchia; family Chromodorididae; genus Goniobranchus; species Goniobranchus geometricus. The sequence goes on from JAOWAY010101532.1 coordinate 668, forward strand.
CGGATGTTATGAAGAAATAAAGGCTGAGTGCAGAGGTTATGCTGTTATGTGCCATTGAAATATATTAAAACTGGCTGGAAAATTGTAAAAACCTCAACACCGCTAGGCGCCTGTTGACCTCGAGTAATGGTGGGTTGGGCTATGAGTTGACAGGGATTTATTGTTTCTTGGAGGGCTTCAAACAAGCGAGCTAAGTGAGCCTTGAGAAGGCAAAATTGTACATCGTTACCCACTACCCCCACGTCACCTCCATTCTCTTACTGTTACTGATATATGGAAAGTCACAAAGAGGTAGATCTACATTTTCATGAAAGTTGATTCCAGTTGAAAACAGTAAACAGAAATCTTGACTTCTTTTTCGTTTTGTGCATTTCAGGCCTTGTATGAGGCTGGGGAAAAGAAATGGGGCACAGATGAATCTCGCTTCAACAGTATCCTGGCCTCTAGGAGTTTTCCCCAACTGAGAGCTACATTTGAGGAATACAAGAAAATATCCAAGAAAGACATTGAGGAAGTGCTGAAAAGTGAACTTTCCGGCGACCTTCTTAGTGGCATGAAAACCATTGGTAATATGACTATTCATGAGCTATTATGCTTCTCATGAGAAACTAAAAATCAAATTGTTCCTATACTCTTCAGATCAAAGGTCTGTGTTAAAACTATGATTTCTGCCATTTGGAAATTATGTTTGTCGTATGATTATTGTAATGTAAATCATGATAAAGAAATTGAAGAATTAATGTCTCTCATAAACTATGACATGATAAAATTTTGTTATAGGATCAAAGTTTCATGCTTTTTTCTGTATGCAGCAAAAAACAGGCAATAGACAAAAAACAGCAAGAGGAAATTGGTAATTTTTCTCACAACTGAAATATAATTACCAGTTTTCTACCATTTTCATTTGAAATGGCTTAAAATGAAAAAGATCCGAAAATAACTTTTTTTCATTTTATAATAGTTTAGACTGAGACAAAAAAAAAGCAGGATGGCTGTGGGGGTCAAGGCAAACACCTTGTAACCGCAAGGTTCGGAGTTCAAAGCCGGGCTGCAGTGAGGCACTGTTTAGTCCTTGGGAAAGATTATTTACACACATTTTCCTCACCCCACTATGCCCAACTTTAGGCAGAGGAGGATCTTGTTAGTATGCTGGAGCAAGTGCGCTTGTAAAATGGCTGCATCTCTGTATACTCCACCTGGAGTTAAGAAGGTATTTGGTTGGAAAAGGCCTGTACAGCGCTTCAAGCACATACTGGATTTAGAGCTATATAAATGCTCATGTGATAAAAATTTGGAAACAAATTATATTTGATGAATTTAGAGGCATGTACCCATTTTTAAAAGGGCCTATGATGCAAAGCAATCTGTCCATTTATCACAATTGCACTGAAACTTTGTTGCCAGCCAGAGGTATCATTGGTCCTTTCAAATGAAAATGACAATTTTGCGGTCAAACTTTTTTTCTCACCTTTTGTTTTTATTTTTTGGCATTTCAAAGGTTTGAGAAAGTACTCTGAGAATCGATGTCTTTTCTATATTGACAGTTTTTGTATTTCATGATCATGCCTTATGGTTCATTTTGTATTATGATTCAAGCCAGCATTAAGGCTTCTTTAGTCAAAGAGTGATATATACCTTTGGTTCTTATTTTGCCCTACTTGCATAGGAAAGTTTTTGAAGAATCTGATTTCATTGATTAATTGAAATTGCAGCTTTGGTAGGAAAAGCTTAATGCATCAAAATTAACTAAGTTGACTGTACAGACCTTGAAAATTTTAACAGTGACAAAAAATTGATTAAAAAGCATTCTGAAATTCAAAAGCTTCTTTTTATTTCAAAAATGAGCAAGCTTGGTTTTTCACTAGATTGGTTTTGTTTTTCAACTCGCTGGATTTTCTTTTTAACGAGCTTGGTTTTCTTGTCTTATTTGTTTTGCAGTTCGTTGTGTGAAAAATCGCTTCCAGCACTTTGCTCGGCAACTTCAAAAAACCATGTCTGGATTAGGGACAGATGATAGCAGTTTGATTCGGATCATCATCAGCCGTTGTGAGATTGACCTTGTTCAAATCAAAGAAGAGTTTCAAAAAATGGCTGAAAAGTCATTAGAGCAAACCATTACTGTAAGTTGAATCATTTTAATCTGATGGAAGATTTGATAGGTAAACCTGTCGTTGTGATAGTCTTACAAAGTCATTAGAACAAACAATTACTGTAGTTAAACTAACGGAAGATTTGGTAGTCAAATGAATCATTATGATAGTCTTAGAAGTCATCAAAACAAACCTTTCCTGTAAGCAGAACGATCTTTAAGGGATGGAAGATTTACTACTTAAAGCTGTCATTCGGATAGTCTAGAAGTCATTGGAAGAAATCATTACTTTAAGTAGAATATTCTTATATTGATGGAAGATTTGCTGGTTAAAGGTGTCATTGTGATTGTTTTAGAAAGTCATTAGAACAAAACATTACCACAGGCATTACATTCCTAAACTGATGGAAATGTGTTAGTTAAAGCTGTCATTGTGATAGTCTTAGAAAATCATTAGAACAAATTATTTCTGTGGGTAGAACATTCCTAAGCTGATGGAAGATTTGCTAGTTAAAGCTGTCATTTGGATAGTTTCAGAAAAATCATTACAACAAACCATTTCTATAGGTAGAACATTCCTAAACTGATGGAAGATTTGCTCGTTTAGTTATTAGAACAAATCAGTACTGTAAGTAGAATGAACTTAAACCAAAGAAAGATTTTCTAGTCAAAGCTGTCATTGTGATGGTCTTTTATGAATCTATTCATAAGACTTTTTTGTAGTCCATTTTTTGAATTGTATTGTCAGTTTTGCATAATTGCATAAGATAAAAGAAGAAGGCTTTAGCATTATTATGGATTAATTTAATGAATATATCATTTTCAGATACTTCATAACTGTCACATGTTTCTTCTTAACCCTGCTCATGTAAACCATGATATGTGAACACTGTATCATTCATAGGTATAGTTATATTACATTACTACTTAAGGTATATTTTTTTCCAATGCCATATGCCTGATGTCACTGTATTGATTTTTAGGATGACACTTCCGGGGATTATCAAAGACTACTGCTTGCTTTAGCTATTGGGGGACCTCCTCCCAAAGCCACTTGTAAGTCACGATTTGAGTATTAGACAGTCTTTATTTCCAAATTTTACTGCATGATTTTTAACTGTCCAACAGTTAAGGAGAGCTGTTTAATGTATATTTATAACTGGGTTGTGCTAAAAGAATTTTGATTTTAAATGACTCAATTTCCAAACTGATTTGTGTATTGCTCTGACAGTAGTTGTCGTCGCTGAATTGAAAATAAAATAGTTTATTTCATAGATATTTCCTATTTTAAACAATTCCCATATTATTCTTAGATTGAATGCCGAAAATTGACAAAACAAAAATAGGGAGGGGGACAGTTTCAACTGAAGGTGTAACATAAAAGGACTGTTGGGTTACAAAGACTGAACTCAAAATAAGGTGTATGATTTTGAAATTTGGTAGTTTAAGTACTAGATGTGTGTTGGGAATTGATTGCTGGTAATGGCTTTGTTGTTTTCTTTCTGTGCTTGCTATCAGCTGGGAAAGCTTTTGTTGAGTCTGTGAAATACAAAACAGATGAGCAGCTGGATGAAGATGTCAAAATGGAAAATGAACCCAAGCAGGTCTGGTTTGTTTGTGTGTCCAGTGTATCATGTATTTGTTATTATATGCCAAGTGGGTCTAATTTGCTTGCTTCTAAATGTGTATCATGTATCTGTTATTATATGCCTAGTAGGTCTGATTTGTCTGCTCGTAATGTGTATCATGTATTTGTTATTATATGCCTAGTGGGTCTGATTTGTCTGCATATACTGTGTATCATGTATCTGTTGTTATATGCCTATAAGGTCTGATTTGTCTGCTTGTAATGCATATCATGTATTTGTTATTTTATGCCTAGTGGGTCTGATTCGTCTGCTTGTAATGTGTATCATGTATTTGTTATTTTATGCCTAGTGGGTCTGATTTGTCTGCTTGTAATGTGTAACATGTATTTGTTATTATATGCCTAGTGGGTCTGCTTTGTCTGCATATACTGTGTATCATGTATCTGTTATTATATGCCTATTAGGTCTGATTTGTCTGCTTGTAATGTGTATCATTTATTTTGTTATTTTATGCCTAGTGGGTCTGCTTTGTCTGCTTGTAATGTGTATCATGTATCTGTCATTTTATGCCCAGTAGGTCTGCTTTGCCTGCATATACTGTGTATCATGTATCTGTTCTAAACATCTAGTGTCTTGTAATGTTTTTAAGGCAGTGTTAAGTTAGAGTTTGCCCTTTCTGATCATGTATCTGTTATTATAAATAAGAATCATTGATACTGCACCATTTCTTCCCTGAAGGAAGGTGAATTAAAAATGGAGGCTGAAACGAAGCCTTCGCGCAAAAATGCAAAAGAGCAAAACAACAATTTTCAAGAAATTAAAAAACTGATTGAAATACAAAACCAAAACCATTTGTACACCCTCGAAGGCATTTCAAACACGTCTGCCAAATATGATAGTCATAGGTGCTGTGGATAAAAAGCCTTTTCCTTTCTAAGTTGGCCTCAACTTAGTCTTATATAATAGATATAGCATTAATATTTTTACTGTGATGTGATATTTGTGCATCATTGTTTTTTTTATTATCTTAAAACAGTGAAAAATGTGAAATTTAGCATTTTATCCTTTTTCACATTTTTGCTGTTCATGGTTATGTTTTACTTGGAAAAGTCAAGGAAGAGATCTTATAAGGCGGTCGAACACTTTATAGAGACAATTGTTGGTGGCTGACCTCAATAAAAGTTGCCTAGCTCATATAAGCGAATGTCCAGACTGTGGGTGAATTTGTACAATAATTATCTGAATTTGTTGACTCTATCAATGGTAAAAACAATTTTTGTTTAATTCTTCGTAAATTAATTTCATAAAACTCATCAAGCTGGAAAGTTTCTGAAAAAGAAACCCCACACTGATTGATGAGCACACTTTTGAACACTTCATCTTTCCACTATTTCACAGAAAACACAACAATCTAGAGCTGTTTTCAAAGATGCAATCTACATAACTGATTTGTTGCAAATCAGACTTTCCCACTTTCATATTTAAAATTAGCTTTTAAAAAAAGCTAAAAAGAGAGAGGATATTCTGCTGAAACAACAAACTCATATATATCATAAATATAGGACAATTTGCCTTTTTTTGTTTATGTGCATACAGGAGGACCCTACCCTTGTTCCTTTTGAAGGATTCAATGCTGAGCAAGACTGTGAAGTTTTGAGGAAAGCTATGAAAGGATTTGGTAAGGACATTTGTTAGATCAAGCCTCCTTAACATATAATCAGATTCTCACCAACACACTCTTATGATCAGGAAGAACTTCATGTCTTATCAATGTGTATAGAGGTAATACTTTAGGGTGTAGATTTTCACATATTGAATTCATGCATTTGAAAATATGATAAATTTAAATGAAAAATTGTCAAAGGGCTGAAAATATTATAATTCTATTTTGTGAAGGCCCTTACCTACCCCTTACTGATCCAACGTTTCTGTTAAGTACTGCTAAGAATTCCCATTGGACATTGCTGCCCAGACATGCATTCTATAGCCTTCTCTGTTTAATGTAAGCCGACCGGTGGCAGCCATCTTTTTTTCGAGTCAAACCTCAATATCATCTTTCCATTTCCTTCTCGGCCTTCCTCTTTTATCCCCTCAATCTTTCCTTCCATGATCCTACACTCTACGCTTTCCTGCCTTCTGAGATGTCTGAAAAAAGTTCATTTTTGTTTTGATTTGATTCAGGAGCGTATTGGATTTTATGTTAACTATCTTTCTGGTCTTTCAATTCTTACTTTCTGTTTCCATGATATTTTTAGAATTTTTCTGTAGCAGTGAATTTCAAATGCTTTGATCTTTCCATTGTCTGCCTTATGGAGTCTCCAGGCTTCACATCCATACAAGGCAATGGGGAAAATGCATGTTTTTACTAATCTTGTCTTGATTGTCATTCCAAGACCCTTCCATATGTCACTCATATTTTTCACCTTTTGCCTTGCTATAGCCAATTGTTTGTAAAATTCGGTTCTTGATGTTCAATCCCCACATATGGTGACTCCAAGGTGTTTGAAATGCTCCACATTTTCTGTGGTCTCTTTTTCAAAGCTGATGTTGGTCTTTGTTTGGCATTTATCACAGTCCATGATTTTCATTTTTTTAAATTCTATATTAGGTTCTATTAGATCTCACAGTCCATCTGTTGTTGGTGATAAGAGGTTGGCATCATAGGTATATCCTAGGTCTCTTATCTTGTGTCCATTTATGTTGACCTCATCAAAGTCTCATCATTGGCTTACCTCAGGTCTCATATCTTGTGTCCATTTATTTTGACCTCATCAAAGTCTCATCATCGCCTTATCTGAGGTCTCATATCTTGTGTCCATTTATGTTGACCTCATCAAAGTCTCATCATAGGCATATTTCTTGTCTCATAACTGTGTCCATTTCTGTTGACCTCATCAAAGTCTCATTATCAGGATATCTCAGGTCTCATATCTTGTGTCCATTTCTGTTGACCTCATCAAAGTCTCATCATCAGCATATCTCAGGTTTCATATCTTGTGTTCATTTATGTTGATCTCATCAAAGTCTCATCATCCGCATATCTCAGGTCTCATATCTTGTATCCATTTCTGTTGACCTCATCAAAGTCTCATCATAGGCATATCTCTGGTCTCATATCTTGTGTCCATTTCTGTTGGCCTCATCAAAGTCTCATCATAGGCATATTTCATGTCTCATATCTTGTGTCCATTTATGTTGACCTCATCAAAGTCTCATCATCGACATACTTCAGGTTTTGTATCTTGTGTCCATTTATATTGACCTCATCAAAGTCTCATCATCAGCATATCTCAGGTTTCATATCTTGTGTCCATTTATGTTGATCTCATCAAAGTCTCATCATCTGCATATCTCAGGTCTCATGATTTGTGTCCATTTATGTTGACCTCATCTAATTTTTTGCTTCTGGCATCTTCTTTTACCTTTCTCATTATTCCTTCTTTGTGTAAGCTGTACCGTCATTTCGTCCAGTTAAGACTCAGACCCTGGAAAATCAAGGATTTTATTGTTCATTATTTGACTGAACATTCTGGAATGTCTAGTAATATATGTGATGAGAAGATGCCTGCAAAAAGTGAAAGGAAAGGCTACTAAGGCTGTCATCAATCCAGGAATGATGTAAGGCATAAAAACAGTTACTCAAATGAAGTTTTGCTGTTCCAGCAATGGTTAAGGCAGAGAAATAGTTATTCTTACAAATGGTTTGTTCCAGGAATGATGTAAGGCATAGAAAAAAGTTGCTCAAATGAAGTTTTTCTGTTCCAGCAATGGTATAAGGCTGAGAAGTAGTTACTCTTACAAATGGTTTGTTCCAGGAATGATGTAAGGCATAAAAACAGTTGCTTAAACAAAGTTTTTGTTCCTGCAATGGTATAAGGCCTAGAAATAGGTACTCTGACAAAGTGGCTAGTTTTTTTCCAGCAAAGATGTAAGGAATAGAAATAGTTGCTCTAACAAAGTGTTTTGATTCTTTAATAAATGATTTCAGCAAAATTCATTTGGCCATATGTATGCCAAACTTTGATACATATATTTTTGTTTATCTTTGTTTGTGTGTCTGCCTCTTCCAGGCACAGATGAGAAAGCCATCATCAGTGTTTTAAGTCACAGAAGTGGAGAACAAAGGCAGAAGATTGCGCTGACTTACAAGACATTGTTTGGGAAGGTATGAGAAAATAAAAAAATGCCAGAAAACCTGACAAAAATGCAGCGTTTAATGTCATGCCTCTGGATTTTTTTTTTTTTTTACTGGAAATTCCGCCCAAACTCTTTCTCTTTTAAACATTGTCAACCCTTTCTCTCCTTGTGTGGCATTTTATTTCTTGTAAAATTTATAAAACAAATCTTTAAGAAAAGTCAACCCCTTTACATCTTATTCTCAGAAAATATCAATAATGGACGAAGATAAGAATTGATAATATGTCTCACAACCCCCTATACTCATATTTCTGAGCCTTTTATTCCTCACTTTCATCAATCATTCTGTAATTTTGCAACTTTATCAATTATGTAAATTCACACTTTTATCAGTCATTATGTAATTCCACACTCTCCTTCATGGTTATGTAATTGTGAAATTTTATCAGAAATGTTTTCTATTTACTTCTTCATTAATAATGGTTTGATTTACACTTCCTTGCTTCATGATGTAAATACACTTTCACCACTCATGAAATAATTTCGCACCTCCACCATACATGGAATAATTTCAAACCTTCACCATGCATGGAATAATTTTGCACCTGCACCATATATAGAGAAATTTTATTCTTTCATCTGTCACGTAGAGAAGGGGAAAAAAAAAAATCATGTTCTATCTAAAACCTTCCTTCTAGGACCTTGCCAAGGAGTTGTCAGGTGAACTGAGTGGCAATTTCAAGACTTTGTGTGTGGAGATGCTGCTTGGCCCAGCAGAATTTGATGCCAAACAATTGAACAAAGCCATCAAGGTCTGACTGTTTATAAGAGATTGTTTTGAAAAAATTTGTCTTCATTCTCTCTGTATAAGAAATAATGTAAGTCAGTTTGCTTACGTCAGAAATGTTGTCATGTTACTGTTGCTGTGTCCACCTCGATGCTCACCCTTCTAGAGAAAATATGACAGCGGAGATCTGAACTATATTTATTTCAAATACTGTGGAAACCTCCAAAGCCTAAGTCCGATAATTCAAATTTCTCATTAACTGAAGTCTTTGAGATTTGATTTTTTTTCTCTTATTTGGCTTTGATAAGTTAATAATAATGATAGTGATAATAGTAATAATAGTAATAATGATAATGATAATAATGATGATACCACTACTACTAGTAATAATAATGATAATAATAAGATGAAGAATAATTTAGATTTATAGGGCGCCCTTCCTCCCAGGTAAAGGGACCTCAGAGCGCTGTACATTAAAAGAGAGAATTAAATACATCCCAAAAGCAGGAGTTTGCTGATATAGTAGGGAATTGAATAAAATCTTTTATAATTACATTTAAACGATTAACGTGAGCTAAAATAAGCCGGGGAGATGGAGTGAGGGAGGCGCGATCTGGAGTTTGGTAAACTTTCTGGTATCAGAGTCTGTGCTGGAACTGGGAATAGGGGACCTTGCCAGAATGCTAGTGTTAGCACCACACACAACATGCAGTCTTGATCTTTACTGCAAA
>JAOWAY010101643.1:0-11093 GCA_028565895.1 Goniobranchus geometricus
CTCTCTCTCTCTCTCTCTCTCTCTCTCTCTCTCTCTCTCTCTCTCTCTCTCTCTCTCTCTCTCTCTCTCTCTCTGTGCCGCTCCCTAAGAAAAAGGTAAGGGAAACAAGGCAGTTATCAGTTACCAGAAAGATCAAGTTACTCGGCCCAAACCACTCGGAAAGGAGTCAAAGGTCGTGATAATACCTTCTCTATTAAGAGAACAGAGCAGAATCTGGTTCCTGGCACCAAAGATGGAGAGTGTGTTGTCACCCATAAGAAAGTGATAGGGCCAAACGTCAGACCCACAGCGGGCATCTGAAGGTTACATGAGAGGTACTCCTGGCACACATTGGTATGTCGCATAGATCCAAGACGGCAAATTATTCTCAGTGCGTTTGTAGCCTATCTATCAGGTTGAAGTTTGTTTTCTTTATCTCCTTTAAGAAATGCATCCATGTTTTTGCCGTAATACATGGTCTAAACATGCAGTCAAAACACAGATTAAGGAGCATTCAAAAGTTGGTTGTGCCTCATATTGTCGGTGTAAATCTCTAACCGTCTAAGTTCTTTTTTTTCTTTCTTTTTTTTAAGAGAGCCAAAAAACGCAGCTATTCAAACTCGACAAGCCTGAAACATTTATTATCTGCAAATAATCAATTAAAAGGTGTGTTTAGATATAAACACAGTGCTTTTGCAGAATCACGTCATGATTTTCAAAGTAAAGGCCGATGAAGTACTTCTGTAGTTTTCACACAAAAGTACGGCCCTAAAAAAATTGGAAGTTCTAGAGGCTATAGAATTACACCGCTCTTATGTGAGCAAACAATAATTACTTTTAACTACTTTATTCTCCTAATTCTATCATGACAAACATGACATGGCCAATATTATGTCCCTTTTCTGCATACAATATTTCGACCCTTGAAAGCAAAAATGTCTTAAGTGTCGTCACTGCTGTTTGGGGAAAATCTTGAATAACCCTTTTATTGTTTTTAGTTTGTGTTAGAGGTTTTACTGCATTTCTATGCTGCTTTGCCTCAAACCATATCATAAGCTTGTGTTGAATCAAATACAAAGCACTGATTCATGTGGATGTCAGCTAAATTCTTTTTTTTTATTATTATCATTTACTTCATTTTGGCACTTAAGATTATTTTGCTTCCAAGGGTCAACATTTGGTCAGTTATTGATTCTTTAGAGAAGTCAGAATTATAGTCATTTCGTTTTTACAACACCATGACTAACATTTTGTCCTCTTTCACTTGAAACAGCTGACATAATTTGTTAATTTGCTGTTATTTCTCTTCAATCTGTGGTCAGTAATTGATGTCTTCACACTATACAAACTAAACTATTGTGAGAATAGCAATGGAACATTTGTGATGTTTCTTCATTATTCCACTTATCCTTTTTTTTTCAACATCAGAAATATATGTTCATGCAGATAATATGTCATCAATCAGGGGTTTTTTTTCCTTAACGATTATATGGTGGTTTATATTCTATTAATTTGTTGGAAGCCAGCCGAGAGTTTTCTGTTTTGATTTCCACTCAATACCATTTTGTCCTCTTTCATGTAATACAACCGACATGTCATTTCATAAGCCTTATTTTCTTAATGGCCATGGAATAATTTTTTGCTTTTTACATGGAACCATTTGTTAAAATCATTACATATGTGACAAGAAAAGGATTGTATTAGTGTTTACAGAGTTATCAATTTTGTCTTTTACTTTTTGTTATTGCATCAACAACAACATTTTGTCCTCTTTCATGCATCATCACTGACACATTCATCCATGCAGACATGTCACTATAGAATCAAATTTTCTTGATGACTGCATGTTACTTCATTGATTATGAACAAAACTATGCATCTGAATCATCATTTAAATGACAAAAAAAAAGTTCATCAGCGTAAATCACTCATTTATTTTGTCTTTTTGTGATTGCTACACCACCGACATGTGGTTTTCTGACTCGAGACCATGTGGTTTCAATCTAGATAAAATTGATTACTAATAATACTAATATGAATGCAGAATGCCTTGTTCATTTTTGGGGTTTTTTGGTTTGTTTGTTTTTTATTGGGGAAGGCTAGGTACTCTGTAATACGGCTGTGCAAGAGTACCAGGACCCTTTCAACCTAACTTGAGGACCGAACTGCAGTTATATCACGACTCATCCTACATCTTATCAATTCATAGAAAGATGCAGCTTGATCACAACCGGATTATCAGATGATGGTTTTGTGATGATGGTAGAGAATTGTAAGAATGCTCAGTGCAGAGAGAGTGAAAGTCTTGGCTCCTGATGGATAGGAGTGTGTTGGATATGATTCTGGGACAAAGCACTTGCAGACCTGGATATCCCAAATTCTTCAAAGCTTCATGTCCATATGTAACTTCTCAATCAAAGCATGAAAAAAATAAAAATAACTTCGCATTAAAATACATTAATTCAATGTGGATGAGACAAAACCATTATCCATAATCCTGCATCACAACCAACATAGTAAAGGGAAGAAATCTCAGCAACAAGCATGCTGATTGTCTTTTCTTTTAATTCAAAAATTATGAAAGATAAGATAACATACCAATAAATAAGTGTTGAATACAGATTTGATTTGCAAATTTACTTTTGAACATTGAAGTGCATTCTGTGTCTAAGTGTCATATCCGGACAGTCTGAATGAATGCCCGCGAAGCTAAAAGACAGATGACCAACAACAAGTCATCCAGTTAGAATGCTGATTAGCTGATGATGTGGTGGAATGTAAGACCATGATCATTGATACCTACTCCAGACCTGACATCTGCCTGAAGGAGAAATTAGAATATCTTGGTAGGCTAAGCTATTTAGAAACACCCATAGATAGATTCCCCATAACAAATTTGGGAGTGACAGTCATATGTATAACATTAACTTATGCAAAGTCAACAATATGGATTTTCTCCTTATTTTAACATTTCATTGCAGAAAAACAAAACACTTGGGTAAGATCTAGATCTACAGAATGCACAAATCAACAGAACACACCAAACAAATATACTGATGATTAGAAACAATCAATCAAAGTAGGATCATTATCTTCATCAAACTCATCATCTTCAACATTATACCAGTGATCCATTTTAGCAACCAAAAGCATCATATTTTGCAGAATTTCTCCAACGCTTTCTGGTTCTCTCAGACATAATAAAGTTATTTCACACACCTTTTTTAACCATTTGAAAATTAAATCTGTCTCCTTTCTGGTGTTAAGCATCATTTGATCAAGGGATTGTTGAAGGGAGTCAATATTTTCAAATACAACATTAGCTACTGCTGAAGATTTTTGAGGTTTGAATGAATGTTTTTCAAATGATCTACTGGAGGATTCAGATGGTTCACCGTCAAAACCTTCAACCTGTTTACCATTTTGCATACAATCTGATTGAAGTTTCAGCCCCAAATCTGACTGTTCTGTTATGTACATATCGAGCAAACATTTCAAATCTGTAGCTGAAGGATGAAATTCTCTAAGATTTATCCCATAGGCTTGTAAATCTTTTAACCTTTCCAAAAACGCATCTAAAATGAAACAAGAGATGTCTGGAATCCATTTCTCTTGAAAAACTGATTTTTTCTTTGAAATTATGTAGTCCAATACATGTCTTTGTGATGACATAAGGACTGATAATCTTGTAATAAGGCTGTGAAGGAAATCACATGAACTTTCCAAATTTTCATCTTTGTTTTTCAACAAACGTTCAAGCAAATCGACAATGTCTGATATTAAAGTTCCAGCAATTTGTCTTTTCAAGTGATGTCCACTCTGAGAAAAACTGGTTTCCAACTGATTATTGAGGTCCTCTAAAATCATTTCCTCATTTCTTGTATATTGATCTGTACTTCTATGAGCTTCCCTGTGAATCGCATAAACATCCAATTTAGCAAGGACCTCTCGAATATTTACAATTGTTAACATGCGTAAGGTTTCCAAATTCAGATCCACTTCCTTTGCCCCCATGATAATGTGTACAAGTTCTCCAGATGGAAATAGGTTTGTCTCTAACTTTAAAGGAGGAAGTTCCTTCGTGCTGTCAACAAAATCTTCATCACTTGTTTTATTTCTTTGCCTCTCAAATAACCAATGCTGGTAATGCTTCAAAGCACATTCTTTGCTGCATTTGGCAACTGAGCACAAAAATATTTCTGTTTCATTCAAGTCACATGGAGAAACATTTTCATGCAATTTCAATATTTTACAAGGAGTTTCATCAGAATCACTGCCCCGTTTCTCATTGCATATCACATTCCTCGTTGGCAATTCTCTCAGAGACTGACATAAGTCTTCCCAGTATGCTAACAATGCTTTCCTCTTACCTTCTTGATTTTCTAAGTTTCTTTGAAAGTCTCTATCACCAATTTTGTTAACCACTGAAACTGTATTTTGTAACATCCTGTTTACACTTTCAATGACTTCTGGTTTCATGAAAAATTCATAAAGATCCACGAGTACGTTGGCAGCCAGTCTAAAGGCTTTGATATCTTGAGCATTCACTTTGCTTAATAGTAAATCACACCATCCTTGGGCCAGGACATTGATCAAATGCTCTTGATCTTCCCCTCCATTACTAGTCAACTTCTTGAAGAGCTTTTCCATAAACATCAGAACTTCAATGGTCAGACGATGGTTTTCCAGACCCAGTGAAATCTCAGCATACCTGATGATGTCTGATGGTTGGCAAATTGTGGATAGAATAGAAAAGGCTGTTGACTTCACCGTGTCCCAGGGATTTGACAACAGCATATTCTGTATCTGTGACAATACTTGTTCCTATGAAGAAAAGACCATGTAAAATAATAGAGACATCTTTCAAAAATTGCTCATCTATCAACCCTAAAATTGGAAGAGAGCTGAAAAATTACAAATGTGATAAGTGGACAAGCCAACTGCTTCATTATCAAAGGGAAGTATTTTTTTGCACTCTCTTACGACTATGCAAATCTTAATTATAAGAGCGCTGAGGCCGCCACTGTTAGGTGAACTCCTTCTTTGATATCCGACTGATTTTTAAGCGGTTTTCTTTCTAAATTCATCAGAAAAAACCTCCTGTGCCATGGTGCCTTTCATTTTACCCGTATTGAGCTCAAATATGCTCACTGTGCAAAAGACATTCTTTATTTTGGTAAAAACCGATAATTTGAGCTTTAAACATGGGCGACAAAACAAAAGTATATGGCCGGAGATGAATTGAGATTAGATTCCGCACCGTGCCCTAGATCTAGGCCCGAGAATGATCTAGATCTACATCTAGAGATCTAGATCTAGATCTACATCTAAATCTAGAAATAGTTCTGATTAAAGCTTCATGTTATTGCCGATGTTGTCCAATCACAACAAACTTAAAGAACTTTTGGGATTGATAGCGGATGCTGTACAATCACAACAAACTTTAATCAGTCGTGTCACAATGCCAAAGAAGATACGCTTTCCTTCCATCGGAAAAATCATCAAGAAAGGTCGCCAGAGACTAGGCGAGACAGGTACGGCTGTCTCTGGATCAGATAGATATGGATTCTAGACCTAGATCTAGAGTCTAATATTGATTAGTTAAATTTTAGTTATTTTGGTGTAAATGAGATACGGTGTGTGGCGAAGGGCTTTCAATCATGCTCTTAATTATTTCTATATATCTTTAATTTGGACTAGTCTAGAAACTTTGTGCATTTTTACATGCATTTGGGGACTAACTATTTTTATTCTAAATTACATTAGTTTCATCAAGTCTAAGAGGACATGATTAATGTATATGATGTGCATAAGATTCTCCTAGATTTTGACCATAGGCAAGGCAGTGTATACCAGCTAGTAAATTATAACTTCAGATATGACTCATCGTTGAAACTTCTTCTTCTGGGGGATGCGTCAGTGTATGTCAGGAGTGATAAAGTGCTGGCCTGGTCACTGACAGGTTTGATTTTTGCTACAATCACATGCAGGTTTTTTTTTACCTTAAACAGGATAATTTGCCCGTTACTTTCCTCGACCCGGGTAACAATGGATACAACTTTGGCTGGAAAAGTACTCTGCAGTATTCTAGCATCCTATCCAGTGATTGATGGATAAAGTTTTTCACTGTTTACTTCTGCTATAGAAACTGAAATAAGCTCCAGCCCACTGAGCCGATTCGGATCCGGGGGACTACTTCTTTCCTGCTTTCTCCTAGACTTTCTCTAGGTCTTCTAGTTCGTTTTGTTTTTTGAAAAGTGGGGGGGGCAGGGGGGGGGTGGAGGTTTCTACGTGGGTGCCAGACTCGAGACCCATATTCTAGAACAGATTTACAATGGCTTCAGTACACTTTTCCTTTGAAGTTTAGGGCAATGTGATGTGTTATGTTTAAAAAGTATAAGATGTTTTGTCTTTCTTGCAGATGGCACTATGACGGCTTTATAAAACCATTCTCATTCAATCAAGCTATCCTTCAGTTGCATAAAACTAAAAAGAAAAAAAAAAAAAAAAAGAACCCAACTTAATAAAGAGAATTTTGAAATTGGTTCTTCATATATGAAAAGAATGGATTTCCCACCAGTGGTCAGAACGGTGCTGGCTTGAGCCAGTTCTGCGTAGACTGAGTAGTTTGGAAGGAGTTGCGTAACAGCCATTTCATCAGCACCACAACGAATGTCTGCCTCTTCACACAGCAGTCGGAAACATGACATGGACGTCAAGACGGCATCTATGTCAATACTCCACAAGTACACAAAGAACACAATCTGAAAGGGCAGATGGAAATAAGGGGTCAGAGGGCAAGTGACACAAAGGGCTCAAGTCTCTACTTTTAAAACGGGCTTCTTTTTTTTGCTCCTGACAGGATGTCAAAATGAGGGCACATATCAAAAACATATCACACATATTAGGTACAGGTCTCAAAAACATTACACAGATATCACGGGCACGTCTGAAAAACATTAAACAGATATCAAGGTTATGTCTCAAAAACATTACACAGATATCATGGGCACGCCTCAAAAACATTACACACATATCACGGTTATGTCTCAAAAACATTACACAGATATCACAGGCATGTCTCAAAAACATTGGACAGATATCATGGTTACGTCTCAAAAACATTATAAAGAGATATCATGGGCAGGTCTCAAAATATTACACAGATATCACAGGGACGTCTCAAAAACATTACAGAGATATCATGGGCAGGCCTCAAAAACATTACACAAATATCACGGGCAGGTCTCAAAAACATTACACAGATATCACGGGCAGGTCTCAAAAACATTACACAGATATCATGGGCACATCTCAAAAACATTACACAGATATAACAGGCACATCTCAAAAACATTACACAGATATCATGGGCATGTCTCAAAAACATTACACAGATATCACGGGCAAGTCTCAAAAACATTACACATATAACCAGGGCACATCTCAAAAACATTACACATTTATCCAAGGCATCTCTCAAAGAGATTACACTGGTATTGAGGGCAGGTCTCAAAAACATTACACATATATCGAGGGCAGATCTCAAAACCATTACACATATATCGAGGGCAGGTCTCAAAACCATTACACATATATCGAGGGCAGATCTCAAAACCATTACACATATATCGAGGGCAGGTCTCAAAAACATTACACATATATCGAGGGCAGGTCTCAAAACCATTACACATATATCAAAGGCAGGTCTAAAAAATATTACACATATATCGAACGCAGGTATCAAAAACATTATACATATATCGAGGGCAAGTCTCAGAAACATTTAATAGATATTGAGGGCAGGTCTAGAAAACATTTTACACAAACTGAGGGCATGTCTCAAAATCATTTTATACACAATTGAGGGAATGTCTCAAAACCATTATTCACAAATTCAGGGAATGTCTAAAAACTATTTTACAGGCACTGTGGGAATGTATCAAAACCATTTTTCATACACCGAGGGAATGTATCAAAACCACTTTACACAAAGAGGGAATCTATCAAAACCATTTTAGACAAACTGGGGGAATGTATCAAAACCATTTTATACAACTTGGGGGAATATATCAAAACCACTTTAAACAAACTGATGGAATGTCTCAAAATCATTTTTCACAAACTCAGGGAATGTCTAAAAACCATTTTACAAGCAGTGAGAGAATGTCTCAAAATCATTTTATCCAAACTAAGGGAATGTATCAAACCTTTTCATAAAAACTCAGGGAATATCTCAAAACAATTTTGCACACACTGAGGAAATGTTGCTGTTTGATGGGTTGGGTTGGGTTTTTTTTTTTCTCAAGAAAACTGATATAATAATAATTTCAAGATTGCACAAAGTCATTACTTATGATTCATTCAAATGCTCATGCGAAACACAATTACATTTACAAACATTTTGCTGGCATCAAGAAATTACTGGAGTGATTCCATTCCTGACTCTAGGTTGGATTTTTTTTTTTTTTTTTTACCTTAAAGGAGGAGTAATGTAAGAATTACCTCTAGTTTGATATGAGCCTGACGGCAAATGGGAATGTTGCTTCCAATGTTTGCATTGGCGCTGTGCTTCTGCAAAAAACGATTGCGGTAAACGAGGATTTCTCGCAACCACTTGAAAATGTCTGTGTAGTTTACAATTTGGTGCTGAATTAAACGTTGAGAGATGTAAAATAATACTTGAGAGCTGAATCAAAAAAGAAAAACAAAAAGGGGGAGGGAGAGAGGGAAAAAAATTAGACATAAGAATCGGATGTACAATCTAGTGGCATGGCTTTTTAAATGGCTTAAGCCACTCCTTCAATTCTTAACTCACTTAATGAAAAATCAAAGTGAATATAATATTGAAAGTCAAAGGGTTCTTTTTTTATCAGAACCAATTGAAGATTTCTAGACATTCATCCCCTCTTTCTTTCCCTATGTAACAGTCAAAAGTACTCATAAATAAACAAACCATTTCCAAATCATCATTGTCCCATTCTCTGTCAATGTCCGCTTAGTTAGAATACATTGGTTGTTTTTCTCCAGAGACAGGAGACATTAAAAAAAAAAACACTTGGTTTCTACTATTACACATATATTTGTCAAATGATGATTCTACTTTAAAGTGAGAATATGTACTAAGAGGTCTGATAAAAAAAAAAATCTGGTGATCATCAAAATGCTGCCTCTCACATCTACATAGACTTATGGAGAGGTGAAATTAACATGCGAGGTTCAGGCCAACCTGCTACCCTGAGGCATTGTGTAAGCATGTAGAACAGTATACAAGCCCACCACGGGGACAGAGAAAGAAGACTTTATAGTGCATTTAATGTACAGGGAAGGGCTGAACTTTACCTCTGACCTCTTTAGGCTCTCTGGTACGGTAATGTAAATCTTTGTGTTTCATCATCCTTTTAAAGTTAACTTAACTTCAATGGATCTGTATGATGAAACATGAAGTCCTGAAAAGACATCACAAAGAAATCAAACTAAGATTTGCATTCTTACCTAATGTCCCAGAAAGTGTTGATCGGTGCTTCCGGATTCCATAGCTCAATGTTTTCTGGCTGGTGTAAACACAACAGGGCCTGTGAAAGGAGATAAAAATGTATCATTATGGAGCAAGACTGTAACCTATTAGCTTGAAACTACATGAATATCAATGTCACCATTTCTGTAACCTTTTAGCTTGAAACTACATGAATATCAATGTCATAATTTCTGTAACCTTTTAGCTTGAAACTACATGAATATCAATGTCATAATTTCTGTAACCTTTCAGCTTGAAACTACATGAATATCAATGTCACCATTTCTGTAACCTTTCAGCTTGAAACTACATGAATATCAATGTCACAATTTCTGTAACCTTTCAGCTTGAAACTACATGAATATCAATGTCACAATTTCTGTAACCTTTTAGCTTGAAACTACATGAATATCAATGTCACTATTTCTGTAACCTTTTAGCTCGAAACTACATGAACCATACAAAATATTGCTCAAATGAATCAATTCAAACACTGAATGTGCGACCGAAATTTCATGTGGAAGAAAGTGCCTATGAAAAATGTGCCTGAGACATAAAAGTCAATTTTGACCTTAGATGATCACTGGACTTTTTCTTGTCCTTCTTCCAACAGGCCTGGCCGGCACAAAATCTGCTGTGACAACCCATTATTGGAGGAGAAGGAACAGCAGCAGCAACAGTAGTAGCAGCAGTGGCAGCAGAAGAGGAGGAGGAGGATGAGGAGGAGGAGGAGGAGGAGGAGAAGAAGAAGAAGAAGAAAGAAGAAGAAGAAGAAGAAGAAGAAGAAGAGATATTATGTCATCCTGAATCAGCCTTTGAAGCTTACTTCCATAGCCTTTTGAGCGACGTCTGGCATCCATTGTTGATGGACAAGGGACACCAGGCTTGTGATGAGCTCCAGGGTGCTGTGCTGAATTTCATGTCCTTGTTTACCCTGGTTCTGGAAGAAAAGTTTGGAAAACACATGAAAGGTCAATGCCTGAACCCAAAACAAAAATTACAACTATATGCAATGATAATCAAGCAGTCACTCTACAAAAG
This sequence comes from Goniobranchus geometricus, assembly GCA_028565895.1. Lineage (NCBI taxonomy): Eukaryota > Metazoa > Mollusca > Gastropoda > Nudibranchia > Chromodorididae > Goniobranchus > Goniobranchus geometricus. The sequence continues at coordinate 10,538 of JAOWAY010101643.1, forward strand.
CCACATTCGGCTTGTAAGAGCCACAGCCCTCTCTATAGGTCGGATTTCATTGGATTGGGAACCACCATGGGTCTTTAAACAGGGCATCAATCGTGATCCTTTTCTATGGAAAATCTTTTATGATCCTTTTAAGGTAAATGACCCAAAAGTTGTATCTATTCACCTGAAAGGATCGCTAATGAGTTTGCCGATTATCTTGAGCTTCTACATCGTCTGGCGATGTTTTATCATGACAAAAGTATAAGGAGGCCCAAATAAATCTTAACGTCAAATTTTTCGGAAGCCAGTATGAGCTAAGACGACAAGATGGACGGGAAGAGAAGCCTCCTTGAACGCCTTGAGTTTGCCTCTTCCAGGGATGTAAATGACGTTTTCAAAAATTCTCTGAAAATGAACCGTCAGAGAATCAGGGCCACATAGGCCCTGCTGGAGTCTAGGGGCGACACCCCAAATGGGGAGGACCAGTTACCCCCAGTCATAAAATGAACCATCATGCCTTTACAGCTCCATAATTGGCCTCTCCTGAGCAATCTTTATAATCTAGATCCAATAAGGA
>JAOWAY010101754.1:0-11093 GCA_028565895.1 Goniobranchus geometricus
AGAGAGAGAGAGAGAGAGAGAGAGAGAGAGAGACAGACAGACAGACAGACAGACAGACAGACAGACAGAGACAGGGACAGAGACAGACAGGCAGGCAGACAGACAGAGAGGCAGCCAGCCAGACGGACAGACTGAGACAGACAGACAGTCAGAACTGATATGGAGTATGATCAAATGGAGTGATAGTATTGAGCATCTCAAAATTATATCAATTTTGATTTTCCAGCTTCCAAAATCTTGTGTCTTTCAATTTACGCAGAGACATGGGGAGGGAAAGAGGCAGGGGAGATTAATCTGATGTCTTGTAATTGAAATGTGTCTTAAATCAAGATTTTTCTTTTAAAAAGTGAATAACAGTGATGTTTTACTTCTCCTTTTTCTAAATGTATTATACTAATTCAGTGAGACTGAGTATTACTTTCAATGCATAAGTTTGGTTGATACTAGCTAGTGGGCATCTGCGGCTGAGTGGTGATCATACCTCAGCATAAATTGAGAGTCAAAAGGCAGTCAACATGGTGAGTACAAGACCGCATGACTGTGTGCGTTCGAGCCTCGCTAGTGCAGCCAAGTCAGGAGCCTTGTGTCCTTCAGTAAGGCACTTCACTTTGCTTACCTCACTCGACTCAGGTGTGAATGAGTACCTGGTTGTTAAGCCAGCGCAGTCTCTGAAAAAAATGTGTTCGCGCCTAAGAGGCTGCAAGGCTTGTTCTTAATGATCTGTATTGCTGATGCTCAGGGGAGTAAATTGTCATTGTCAAATGCTTAAGCATGCTTACACTGTAAAACATGTGCTATATAAATGCCATCTTAACTTCACTTTACTTTAGGGTTTTTTCTCTGTGTCTGAGGATGGTTGACTGGAGAACAATTTTAAAGTTATCCAAGCTTTGACAGAGAAGAGCATGTTGTTCCACAATCTTACAGCATATGGAAAAAACAAGTGCAAATGGCTGTGAATGTAACAAAACAAAATAAAAACGGGACTAAAATACCTGGGAGGCAACTGTTGTTTGCAGAGTACCAAAATTGATCTGAGTCACACAGACAAAAGTCCCCAGTTTGTCTATCAGTGCATGTGAGGCCATCTTGACACTCATTAACACCAGAACATGCAACTTGGTGGCTCTTTTCTGCAAATCAAAAGAGTTTGTTTTTTTTTATTAGTCGACCGAAGTTAGGAAAAAAAAGCATTCTATGTCCAATCCTCATTAGGCATCATGTTGGTGGCACCCTTTCAGTCAAATTCTGGATACAAATTTGGGTCTGAAGAGAAAAACTCTTAAAAAGACTTTCCTCACATCTACAATAATCTAATTAATTGATACCTAGAACTAATGAAAAGTAAATCTGTCAAAAGTGGCTTCTTATTTTACTTGTTGCAACACCAGAAATAAGAATGCATGCAGGCGATTAATGTCTTCCACAGCATTGGAGGTGCCTTTTCTTCCATTGCTATTGAAGATGCATCCAAATAAGCAATAGGAAAATAGGGGATTGGCGGCGGTTTTGAAGCCTGGATAATTGTGAACTTCATTACTATTATTATTGTTATTGTTGATATGATTATTACTGCTACTGCTGCCGTACTACTGCTGTTGCTGCTGCTGCTACTGCTGCTGCTGCTGTCGTCACTGCTACTTTATTATCATTACCGATATTATTATTAGTATTACTATTATTATTATTATTGTGGTATTGTTGTTATTATTATTATTGGCGTCGCTGTCGTCATTGCTGATATTGTGTGTGTGTGTGTGTGTGTGTGTGTTTGGCTGTATAGTTGTAAATGAATGTACGATACTGACTTTGATGTAACAAAATGACAAATTACCTTACAAGGACAAATAAAGATTTAAAAAGGGTTGAATATGAGATCAAAATAACCAAGACACTGAAACTAAGATATATTAGCATTGAGGAAACGTGTCGTTGGATGCTGTTTTCTAATCGTGTGAACAATATTCAGCAAACTACCAAATGAGCAGAATATAAAAGCAGAATAATATTAATACACTGAGCAAAAAAAATTAACACATCATATTTTGAATTTAAACAACTTGAAAAGTTTAAGTTAAAACTTTTTTTTTCTTAAATATGGGTCATTCATAAATCAATGCAACAACATATAACAATATTATAGTTTACTGGGACAACAACAAATTATTTTCAAAACAAAAGGGTTCATCGATTTTCCACACTTCAGTCTAGTGAATGAATTTAATATCAAGTGCATCCACCCCTCACATTGAGAACAAGCCCTATTCCGTTCCTATTCGACCAATATAGGGCTTCTAATCTGCACTTTAATCCCTGCTCACTTACAAGATTTTGAACAGTCTGTTGACAAGATCATCCTCCCCACCCCCCTCAATTAAATTTTTTTTTATAAATCCTTTGTCGGAGTAAAGGGGTTGTCTTCACACTGTTGAAGAAGCAGATTGTACATCGACAGTAGTCTTTTTCTTCTTATCCCTGACTGCTTTGCCAGACACTTTTCCAGCACATCAATTGGATAATCAAAGAGCACGCAGCGATGTGAAGTCCTTTTGCGTGGGTTTTCTGAGTGAAGCAATCGAGGCATAGTGACATGAGCAGGGAAACTGGAATCTTTACGGGAAACCGGCAATGGAAGGAACAAATCTTTGTAGATTCTGAATTGTTCGTAGGTCTAGAATATCTTAACAATTTTTACGTTATTGTCATTTCGACCACATGTTTCATCTGCTTTTATAAAGCATGTTAAAACCACATATTCTTTGTAGCTGTTTTGATACACCAAATTTCTTAAAACAAATTCTCAGCTTTGTGATAGGTTCGAACACAAAGTTTAGCGAGATTTTTTTTCATAATAAATTTTCTAACTGCTTGATTACTTTAGGTATAATCTATTTTAGTCATGCATTATGTATTTTTAGTATATAACGTAATGCCTTTTATTATGTTTATGATGCCTTGTCTTTTGCCTTCTAAGTCATGTATGTCTGATTTATTACTTTGTCAGTCTGTTTGTCTGTTTGCCTGTATTTCTGTCTGTCTGTCTGTCTATCTGTCTCTGTCTCTCTCTCTGCCTGTCTGTGTAAGTATCAGTCTGTTCCTTTATCTTAACTTATTAAATCTTTTCAACATGACTGTGATTTTTCTCAAATTCTAATGTTAACCGCTTTGGGCTGAAATACTTCTTTGCCTTTGAAAATTTTGTTTTTATCTGAGGCATTTTATGTTGAATGTTTTAATCTTATAGTCATCTCTCTTCTTTCACTTTTATGCCTTTACATTCATAAAGTAAGGCTGCTATCATGTGAAGGAATAAAATTTAAATCACTTTTAGATATAATGTTATTCAGACAGTGCATCATATGAATATATTTTTTTTAAAAAAAAAAAGAAAGAAAAATCTGAAAAGGGTCCTTTCAAGTCAAATCATCTCATAGGACCGGACCTTATCCTGGTGTCTATAGCATAGAGTGGACAGTGACTGAAAATTTGTCCATCATTCTCTCAATAGGATGCTAGTCTATTGCAAAGTACTTTTCCAGCAAAAGCTGTACCCATTTTAACCTGGGTTGAGTGAAGGAACGGGTAATTTTCTTGCTTAAGAAAAAAACACAAGCACTTTACCACTGAGCTACAGTGCCCCCTTATAAATGTATACATTACTTCAATTAATTTGCATTTCATGTCATCTATACCTCTGCCTCCCATAGAAATTGTACCTCCTCGATTTTCAAGATCGTATGGCTTCTTTTATTGTTTGTCCATTTAGAATTCAATAATGTTCTTCCTTGTCCAACACTCACACACAAAGCTTTGGTAGTCATGCTAATAATCTGGCTGAGATCACTGGTTGTTTCTCAGATTAACGAGTAGCACTGTTCTAACTTTCCCGTTCATGTTAAAAGTCTAAAAGCATATTCAAATACAAATATTTCTAACAGTTCATCTCTACTCACATCATAACGAAGATGTACATTAGAATATAAGAGAATGAAAAACAAATTAATCATCTTGCATCTGTAAAATGTATTCTAAAGCTGGATCAAATATCTTAAAAGCTGATGAATCGAGAAAATTAAACAAAGAAACATCTGTCTTTGCAGATAGTGGCAGTTCAAACAGGGATTTGTATGAAAGCGTTCATAATCCGGCCTAGAGTAACACAATTGGCAAAGACAAGAAGAATGCTTGATATAAAGATGCAAGGAAGAGAAAGAAATGAAATGGTCAGGGAAAAGACAAAATTAATAGATATAATAAATTACACCATGAAAATACAATGGAAGTGGGCAGGACATGTGGCCTACTTAAGAGACAATAGATGGACAAAGAGATGTACAGAATGGCAGCCATGTGTGTGCCATAAGTCAAAAGGCAGACCAAAATGAAAACGGCAGGATGAAATTCAACAACTCACTGGACCCACATGGCAATGAAAGGCAAACTACACGCAGGAATGGAAAGACTGGGCACAGCTTTCTTCCAACAATGGAAGGTCATCACCTAGTCAACAAACTGCAGACTTCTCTCAAACATTCCTACTGATGTTAAAATCTGAAAGCATATTTCTGCACAAATATTTCAATCTGCTCTAATTTCATGAAGTAGATGTCGGGAACAGTACAGTGACAAAAAGAATATTTGACCATGTTTTATCCATCAAATGTATTCTAATCTTATCAAAGATATCACAAAACTTGATTAGTTATTAAAAAAAACAACCAACAAATTAAAATAACTTACTATTTATGCAGATATTGGCAGTAATATTCCAGTACTCATCAGTTTCACAAACACAGTTATTGTCAGTGCATTGAAGGTTATTGAGACATTGATCACGTGAGGTACAAATCTCGTCTATTGTCTTCTCTGAAAGAAACAAATGATTAAAGAACAATTAGCTTACATAAATTCAGAGTGTAGGATATCTTTTCAAGAAATGTTATAAAAACAGAAGATGACTACAAACCAAGTGTTACTTTTGCCTCTCCATGTAAAAGTAATATTTGTGTCCATAGAGTAAAACTGCGATCATCAAAAGTTTGTAAAGTGAACCTTAAATAAGTCATAGGTATGATTTTATTCTATGTCATAAGCACTCTCCTATGCGTATGTCCCACGTCAATTACTTTTTATTTTGTGTCATCTGTGCCAATGTCTTCCACAGACAATGCAGCTCCTATGCATTTAAGATCTTGTGTCATATTTCTCTGTCCATTCAAATATAAAATTGTCATTCTTGTCTAACATCCATACTCTACCAATTGGTTGTCATGCTACCGGTGTAACTGGGATTACTGCTTGTTGCTACATTAACTAGTAGCACTACACTCATGAAAACCTCAATTCATGATATGGAAGATGAACTTAACATAGAGAAGGTCGAGACATCGGACTGATAATTCATAGAAGTAAAACAGTGCTACATAAGGGTATTTCATTATTATTATTAAAACAAAATCCATGACAAACGAAGGCTCAACAGATCAAATTTACATTGATCTCATACAGAAATTGAAAGAGTGTCTGTGTATACGTAGCCTGGCCAAACAATAACAATGGACAAACTTATAGAGTAGGAATCCAGAAAACAAAAAATCATGGCCGAGAGGGGTTTGGACAATACAAAAAAGTAGTTTGGGACAAAGATCTACCAATAATATACAAAAGAAAAGTCTTCCACCAATATGTGCAAATGGCAATGATAAACAACAGTCAAACAGGGAATCTAACCAAAATGCTCGCAGTCAAGCTTAGAACAATGCAAACGGCAAGAGAAAGAAGAGTGCTTTGTATAAAGACACAAAAAAGAATAACAAATGAATTGACCAGGGGGAAAACAAAATTACTAAATATAATAAATTATGCTATGAAAAGAAAATGGAAGAGGAAAGGACAAGTGGCCTATTTACGAGACAACAGATGGAAGAAGAGATGTACAAAATGGCAGCCATATATGGCTCATTGGTGAAATGGCCGACAAGAAGAAGATGGCGAGTTTGCATTCAACAACTTGCTGGACCCACATGGCCATGAAAGGCAAGCAACAGGTAAGAATGGAAATACCTGGCAGAGGATTCTTCTAACAATGAAAGGTCATAGCCTAGACTACAAACTACAGACTAATCTCAAACATTCCTACTAATGTTAAAAGTCTGGAAGCATATCTATGCACAAATATATGAAGCAGTTCTCATTTCATGAAGTACATGTACGGAATACTACAGTGACTAAAAAAAATAGTTTACCATGTTGTTTCCATCAAATGTATTCTAAATCTGTATCACAGATCTTAAAAAACTTGATACGTAAAAAAAACCCCAAACAACACGGTTACCACTAAGGCATTGCAAGGTATTGAGACACTCGACACCTCAGGTACTTAATGTCTTCTGAGAAGGACGCAAATGATTAAAGAACACTTAGCTTACATAAATTCAGAGTGTAGAGTATCTTATCAAGATATGTTATGAGAACAGAAGATGGTCAAAGACCAGGCATTACCCTTTTGCCTCTCTGTTTCCTTGTGAATGGAATGTTTGTCTCTATAAAGTAAAAATGCTTTCCTCGAGAGTTTGTAAAATGAAATTTAAATAAGTCATTAGCATGATTTTATTCTTTATCATCAGCACTCTCGTATACGTAAGCTACACATCAATTGCTTTGTATTCGTGTCTTCTGTGCCACTCCCATCCAGACAAGTTAGCTCCAACATATTTAAGATCTTGTGGCATATTTCTCAGTCTGGCCATTTGAATGTAAAATTGTCCTTCTTGTGTATCATCCAACACTACAATTTCGTAGTCATGCTACGGATGTAACTGAGATTACTGTTAGTTGCTACAATGAGCAATAGTACTACTCCCATGACAAACTCAAGTCAAGATTTGGAGGATAAACTCAACTTAGTGCATAGAGACATTATACACTTCAGACTGAAAATTCAAAGCGGTAAAATGAAATACATGATGATCAAAGACTCCACAGATCAAATTTACATTGCTAAAACGTAAATTGAAAGTGTCTTAGTCCACAAATCTTGATCAAACAATAAAATTGGCCAAAACTTAAAAAGAATGGAAGGCATTTAGACAGTGTACTGTTGGCAATACCATAAAGATTCTAGATATGGATTGCATGAAAGCGCTTGAAAAGACACTAAGAACAACATAAATGGCAATGAAAAGAAGAAAGCTTGGGATGAAGATATAAGATAGAGTGAGGAATGAAATTATCACGAGAAACACAAAATTAATACATATGATAAACTACGACACAAAAAAGATGGTTATGCGAAGAACATATGACCCAATAATAAATGGACAAATAGACGTATGGAATGGCAGCCATGTATGGTTCATAAGTCAAAAGGCAGTCCAAGAAGAAGATGGTGAGATGATATTCAACAACTCTCTGGACCCATATGGACATGTAAGGCAAGTAACCAGAAGGAATGGAAAGACTGCAAACAGGTTTCTTCCAACAATGGAAGGTCATAGGCTAGACTACAAACTACAGACTACTCTCAAACATTCCTACTAATGTTGAATATCTGAGAGCATATTTATGCACAAATATTTCAAGCAGTTTTCATTTCATTAGCCAGATAGGCAAAAGAATCCAGGAACAGAAAACATTTAACCATATTGTATCCATCATATGTATTCTAAAGCCATATCAAATATCTTTAAAACTTCACTAACATAAAAAAGAAAAACAAAAAAACAACAACGTACTTTCATTACACGTAGTGTCTGTATTATTCCAGTACTCGTCAGCTTTACACACACATTTATCATCTGTACATTGCAGGTTATTGAGACACTGATTAGATGAGGTGCAAGTCTCATTTATTGTCTTCTCTGAAGGAAACAAATGATTGAAGAACATTATTAACAGTTTGTAACAAGGGTATGTAAATTCAAAGAAAACAATACCATATCAAAATACATTATAAGAAGAGAAGATGGCTTCAAGACCGGGTTTGTCTCCATGCATCAAAACTGTCATCCTTAAGGGTTTGTAAAATAGTCTGAAAGCATTTTCATGCACAAATGTTTTTAGCAGTTTTTATTTCATGAATGAGATGGGCAATAGAATCCAGGAACAGAAAACGTTAAACCATGTTGAATTCATCAAATGTATTCTAAAGCTGAATCAAATACCTTAAAAAATTCATTAATATGAAAAACAACAAAAAACAATTAAAACAACATACTCTTTTTGCACGTAGAGTCTGCACTATTCCAGTACTCATCAGTTCCACACACACAGTTACCATCAGTGCATTGCAGGTTATTGAGACATTGATCAGTTGAGGTGCAAGTCTGATTTATTGTCTTCTCTGGAGGAAGCAAATGATTGAAAAACAATTAAAGTTTGTGACAATGGTACGTAAATTCATATTAAGAGACAGTATAAGAACAGAAGATGGCTACAACACCGGGTGTTACATTCTTGTATCTGCTTGATTCCTTGGGCGAGGAATGTTTGTCTCTATATATCAAAACTGTTATCCTCAAGGGTTTGAAAAGCAGAACTTAAATTAGTCTTGGGTATGATTTTATTCACTAAGCACCCTGGTATGCATATGCTCCACATCAATTGCTTTGTATTCAGGTCTTCTGTGCCAATTCCATCCATAGACATTTTAGTTCCAAGATAGTTCAAATTTCAATGACATATTTCTCAGTCTGTCCATTTAGTATTTACAATTTTAATTTTTGTCTAAGATCCTTCCCCAACCATTTGGTAGCCATGTTACTGCTGTAACTGGGATTATTGTTTGTTTCTACATTGACCAGTAGCACTACTCTCAAAACAACCTCACTTCAAAATATGGAGGATCAACTCAACTTACTGCATAGAGAAAGTATAAACTTCAGAATGAAAATTCATAGAGGTAAAGCGAAATACATCACAAACAAAGGCTCAACAGATCGAATTTACATCAATAATCTGGAAATTAAAAGTGTCTGAGGATGCATGTCTTGGTCAAACAATAAAAGAGGCCAAACTTTACAATGAAACTAGAGGAAAAAATGGCTGGGAGGCATTTGGACAATACAGAGAAATATTTTCAGACAAAGACCTACCTATTACATAAAGAATATGTACTGTTGGCAATGACATAATAGTGCCAGAAATGGACTTGCACAAAAACGCTTGCAACGAAGCTTAGAACAACACCAAGGGCAATGGAAAGAAGAATGCTTGGGATAAAGATATGAGATAGACTATGGAGTGAAATTGTCACGGGAAACACAAAACTATCAGATAATATAAACTCCAACACGAAAAAAAGATGGAAACTTTTCAGAACACATGGCCCTTTAATATATCGACAAAGAGACGTATGCGATAGCAGCCATGTATGGTTCATAGGTCGAAAGGCAGTCCAAGGTGGAGATGGCGAGATCACATTCAACAACTCTCTGGACCCACATAGCCATGAAAGACAAACAACGAGCAGGAATGGAAAGACCTGGCACAGGTTTCTACCAACAATGGAAGGTCTTAGTCTTGACTACTAACTACAGACAACTTTCAAACATTCCTACTAATATTTAAAAGGCTGAAAGCATATATATGCACAAATATTTCTAGCAGTTTTCATTTCATAAATGAGATGGGCAACAGGATCCAGGAACAGAAAACGTTTAACAACATTGTATCCATCAGATATATTCTAAAGCCATATCAAATATCTTAAAAACTTCATTGATATAAAAAACAACAAAACAAAAAACAACATACGCTCTTTACAGGAAGTGTCAGTATTATTCCAGTACTCATCAGTTTCACACACACAGTTATCATCAGGGCACTGCAGGTTATTGACACATTGATCAGATGAGGTACAAGTCTCATTTATTGTCTTCTCTGGGGAAGCAAATGATTGAAGAACAATTTACAATTTTTGACAATGGTACGCAAATTCAAAGTAAACAATATCATATCAAGATGCATTATAAGAACAGAAGATGGCTTCAAGTCTGGGTGTTACTTTCTTAATATCTGCTTTTTCTCTTCTGCAATGCATATTTGTCTCCAGACAGTAAAACCGCTATCCTCAAGGGTTTGTAAAGTAAAACGTAATTTAGTCTTAGGTCTGATTTTATTCAATATCATAAGCACTCTCGTATACGTATGCTGCACATCAATTGCTTTTCCATTCATGTCTTCTGTACCAATCCCATTCATAAACAATTTTGATCCGAGATAGTTAAGATCTTATGACATATTTCTCAGTCTGTCCACTTAGTATTTACAATTTTCATTTTTGTCTATGATCCTTACCAACCATTTGGTAGTAATGCTACCGCTATAACTGGAATTACTGTTTGTTCCTACAATGGCCAGTAGCGCTACTCTCTAAAAACTTCAATTCAAGATATGGGGGATCAACTCAACTTTAGGACTAGAGAAAGTATAAACTTCAGAATGAAGAGAGAAATTATACACTTCAGACAAGGAATTCATAGAAGTAAAACAAAATACATGACAAAACAAAGACCCCACAGATCAAATTTACATCAATAACACAGAAATTGAAGGAGTAAATGGGTACACAAATCTTGTTCAAACAGTAAATATTGCCAAACTTACAAACAATGAATTCAAGAAAACAAGAGAGAATGGCTGGAGGGCATTTGGACAAATCAAATCAAATCAAATCAATCTTTATTGTACATAACACCGTCGATACATGGAAAATTTCCTTCAGCAGCATGAGGATGATGATTATGATGACAACAACAATGGCAACGACGATGATGATGATAATGCTGACGATGATAGTAATGATAATAATAATGACAGTTACAGCAGTAATAAGAACAATAATAAGAAGAACAGCAGGGCATAACAATTGACACACAATGACCAACCCCACAGATGCACACACACCATGCACACACCCACATACACACATCAACCCCCAACCGGTCCAGCAACACAACTAACTGACCTTACGCATAACCGCCCACACCAAATAAATTACAACACTCACCTTGCTCAAGCCCTGTCTATTTTATCACGGCAGACCACCGGTAGAAACCTTGCAACATGTCACAGCAATTTAACAGTCACCCCCC
>JAOWAY010101865.1:0-11092 GCA_028565895.1 Goniobranchus geometricus
TTAATACCCTTACTTTGGTCTTCATTGAGATATTCCTGTTTCTCATGAAAGAGTTCATTCTATTGAAACTGTCTTTAACAACTGCAATTTTTCTCTTTATTTCTGTGTCACATTTACCATCTGATGTGATTATGTAACGAAGATACTTAAATTTCAGGACTTGCTTTATTTTCTCTCCTTTGCTTGTAAGATTACAAATGGGATTCATTGATTTTTTGGAGACTACCATGCATTCTGTCTTTTTAACATTTAACGCTAGTTCCTTTGCGTTCACTTTCCAAGACTACGATATCTAACAACTTTTGGAGGTCTTTTACTGTACGATGTCTAACAACTTTTGGAGGTCTTTTACTGATGTTGCTATTGGAGCTGTGTTTGTGTCATCTGCATACCTGATATTGTTTATGTTTTCCCCATTAACTTTGAGGCCTGAACAATCCCTTAAATTTCTTAGAATCATTTCACTATATATATATTAAATAGGTCTGGTGACATAACACAACCTTGTCTAACTCCTCACTTAATCTTCCTTGATTCACTTAAATCTCTATCAATCCTTCGAAAACTTCTTAAATCCTTGCCATCAATGTCTAATTTATGTAAAATATTGAAAAGCTCAACATGTCTTCCTTTGTCAAATGCCTCGGTTTGCAGTTGGATACATCTTTCGATTAATATTGATATGGGGAATATGGCATTTCTGGAATAAAGCCAAACTGTGTTCTTGATATCTCTGGTCTTAAACATTTCCTCATTCTCTTCATTAATCGTCGCAGTCGTAATTTTGTCATACAGCTCATGAGACTTATTGTTCTGTAGCCCCTGATGACTTGGGCAGAGTTAGAAAAACTCACTTCATTACATTTTCTGGAATGTTTTCACTGTCACAAATTGCATTTAAGAGCTTTGTTGTCACATCTATTCCTACATCTTCTAGAGTTACAATAACTTAAATTGGTATATTGCTAGAGTTACAATAACTTCAATCGGTATATTGTCTGGGCCTGTTGCTTTTCCAAATTTCATTTTCTGTATAGCGTTCTCTTTTAAGATTGGTGGCGTATCTGGTTCCTTCTTTATTACCGGTCTTTCACTCCTTTCATCTTCAATTAATTCCTCTATATATTCTGCCCACCTATCTAGCAAATTCTGTTCATCCATTAAAACATTGCCTTGTTTTGATTTGATACATCCTGAACTTGAGAACCGTTTCTTCCTACTCAATTCTCTGATTTTGGTATGCATGTACTTGCTACCTTAGTTTCTTGGTGATTCTCAGTCAGAATTAAATTTCATATTGAAGGACTTCTGACTGAGAATCACCGAGATGTGGGTTTTTCTGGTAATAATTGTCAAGGATCGCAAATGGAGTCATCAATATACTGCTGTGAAATTTCCTTATGGTTGTAGGTCTACTCATGCTGAAATTCAGCACAGAATGTTCCTGCATTAAAACATGGGAGTTTATATCGAACCTGTCAAGATGAGAGGACTGAGTTGTCTTATTTATGGTTGATAACAAAATGGTGTCATTTATGCTTGATCCAATCATGGTTTGACTTGGAGATACAGATCATTGTGACAGAACACCCGGACCTCTAGGTCTAGGTAAAGTAAAGTTAGTTCTGTACCCATGACTGGGTATTGGGGAATTAGGGGTAGAGCCCTAATTATAGGTAGACTTCTCTAAATTCCTGGGGTGAGATCTTCTTTTCTCCAGTGTCCACCACACTTTTCATGTACTGGAAGTCGGCCTAGGAGCAAGGAGAAATAACATGTACTATTGCAGAGTGTTGAGATCTAGAAAAGATTATTTTATAGTTTTGTCTGGAACCAAATGTCTGATTGAGATAAAGTTTAGATAGATCCAAGTGTATATTGTAGGGAAGTATAGCAGATGAATAATGTCCAGAATCCAGATTTACCAGTTTTTTGGGTTTTTTTTAAAATTCTGGTGCGCCACAGTAAAGCAGTTGTAAGGTGATATATGTCAGTATGGTACCTGATCTAGAGCTGCCAACTGTATCCAAATGTTACATATTTGTTGCATAACTTTTAGACGTATGAATACGGTTTTATGTCTGATTGTAGTTAATTTCATAATGGCTGAAGTATTGCTGGTAACTTTAACCTTTAAAAGTTTGAGATTTGGTTAATATATCACCAGTTCACCGCAGTTGTTGCATGCTTTTTTCCTGGGAAACTTTATCTAGAATCTTTATCCTCTTAGATCGAGGCCTGGGCTATATCTGTAAGTCCAGATCTAGATTGATATAGGAGAGAAGGGCTGAAGAGGAGACTGCTAGATCTATTGTTCCTAGACAGGCCTGTACGCTGTAGCATTTAAGAATTTGATCTACTCTAGTCTGGGTTTGTACCCTGTTGAAGTCAAAGTATCTGGATGATGGAGCCACTGTGCAAGTAGTCAAAAGCTCTATCAATGCCTGAACCTTAGTGATGGCAGCTCTGCTGATCATTTTCTTTCTTAGATCTTGCTTTTTTTACCTTTTGGATCCAAAAAGAAAAGTATGAAAGGTCAAATAATCTATTTAGTCACAAGTTATTGACACAGATAAGTTTTTTTTTTTCAATAGACCTCCTCTACAGGCAGCCTATTACATCATGCATAGCGGTCTCATTTCATGATCAGCTTGTTGGACCTAGCCTTCATGGCCTGGTAGTCATTTCTACGTAGTTATGGCAAGACAACAAAAGTTGTGGCATTTCATATTGTCTAGAAGGCTATGGGGGATCAGTAAGAGGAGGGGATTGTGTGGACAGATTGAAATGAAATGTGGGCAATGGCAATGGTGAAAAGGATGGGCAAGCAGCCATTAGGCCTCTTACAGATGGAAGGTGGTCCGAGCAGATCCTTCTGTCTGGTGTAGACAGGACCCACAACACAATTGCACACCTGGATCTCGGCTGAATGGCTTAAGGAGCCATTAAAAAAAAAAATTGTTGACAATAAAGATATGTTTAACCAATGGCTCCATTAACCATTCAGCAGAGAACCAGATGTATTGTGTTTGCTCCAGTCTACTCCCTACAAACGGATCTAGTGTCATGTTCTCCAAAGTTTATTATTGCTGTTAGGAAGTGGATCTCAAATTTTTTCTCAAACCTGTCTGGAATTGAAGGTAAGTTGATGGTAAAGATGACTACTAGGGACATGGGGGCTTGTGCAGTGATTTCTGCTTTCTTGTTATATGTACATGGCCATCATGTTTGGATGCAAGTCTTATACATCTATTTTTGTCTCTCTCTCTCTCTCTTACAGATGGCTGAGAAGGGTGAGGATTTGGAGCGGAGGCTTCGTGAGAAAGCACTCATGTCAATGCGCATGAAAGCTGTCCAGGCAAACACTGACAACGGATCTAGTGAGAGCAACAGCGACAGCAGTAGTGAAGAAGAAGCACCCGTGAAAGCGGTCAGGACGTGAATGATTCGGTTTGTCTGTGCCATGTACTTTTGGGGTCTTTTAAATTTGAGTCCTGTTGGGTTTTTTTTGCACGAGAGATTGATTGGATGTGTTTGGTGGTTGTTTTACATTTCTGAATACCATGTAGCGAGTTCATTGCTTTGTAGATGAATTTGTGATTTTGCTTGTACTTTTAATATGTCGCACTGTGGATGAGGAGGAAGCTGAAGTTTGTTGTGTGTTTGAGAAATGGTGGTGGGGTTGGGTACCATTCTGTTGATATTTTAAACCTTTTTTTTTTTTCTCTTGTAAGATTGAAAGGATACTTTGTGACCATCTTTCAAGAACTATTGAGAATGATTGGGAATAATTCTAATATCAGCATTACAGTCAGAAAGATTAGTCCTTTTAGGTGTGTAATTGAATGAAGAGAACAAATATCAGTGTTTGTGTTCAATTTTAAGCCTTCTCTGAATGCCTGGCAAAGGGGCATTTGATTACTGTACGGCACTTCATTCTGTGCCTAGGAAACGTTTCAATGATTGCATTGCTTGACTTTATAGCCAACATTTTGTTTGATTCAAATTGTTTAATAAAGATTTCATTCTATCATCACATATTATTGGTTTCCACTTTCATAATTTTATATTCACCACACTTTGTTGTTCCTTAAAACGCTTATAAACTAACCCATATTGTCTGAGTGAAAATGGCTTGAAAAATCATATTTTTTAATACTACATCTACTACCTTGGATATTGTAAAATAATCTAAACATGTGGGTAGACTTTATTTTATTATTTATTATTGTTTTTAAACAGATTTAAGCCTTTTCAATCTTGAAGCATCCTCGGCTGTAATAGGGGCTGACTCCACCAGTGTACTCAGACTTAATTTTGACATGCTGAGTTCAAAAATATATTTGTTTTGATGATCTGAGTGATATTTGCCATGGTCATGTTTCAACAATTTTCCCTCTGGCCAAATATCAAAGGGAAAACAGCCATCTTCCTTCTTGCCTGTCCCCAAAAATGTCTCGCATGTCAAATGTTGACCTGACGCTAGCCAAAAACTGGATGTCAACTGCATACTTCCATAGACACCTGATTCTGACTGCAGGTGTGTAGCCAACTTTAGTTTCTTACTCAGTAAAACATCTACTGGTATTAAGATTCCAACAAAAATCCATTTTAATGCATTTTATTATGTTAATTGTAGTCATGATAGATGTTACAACTGTATAGTCATCATAAATAACATTATTTATTATTATCATTAATATTACATAATACAAGACATTATAGAATGAGTAATACAATTGATGCACAACTAGTGATAATAATAATAATAATAATAATAATAATACAGTACCAAATGTTTCTACTCTGAGAATGCCCCTGTCACTACCAACATTGGCTGGCTGCTGTCATTGCAATTAGAAATTCATTTCATGTCAGGTCAGTTTACATCTCCACTCAAAATACAGACCAGCTGGAATTTCAAATAGTTAAAGAAAACACCAATAAAGGAACCTTGCAATGAACTTGAGGAAAGAAAAAAACAAAAAACAACCCCAACCCAGCCCAGCCCAGAAAAGTCTGAGTTGACAGTGATGGTACCCTTGTCAATGAGGGAGTTTGTGCATTTGAAGAGTTTGATGAAATTCTCTGTAGATAATTCTGTCATTGTACTAATACTTTACACTTATCATGATCATAGAATGTGGTTTGCATGATAAATCACTGCTTTCTGTAAAATTAAAAAAAAAAAATACAAAAAAAAAACCATGATCTTTATTTTTGCAATTTTGAAATTTGCACTGTGAAAATGAAACAAAAAGAAAAAACAAAGCTGACCAAAGATTCACTCAGCAAGACCTTTTTTTTCTTTCACTAAATACCAAATACAACTTGTACTCAACACAGGTCTTTCTAAGCTGCTATATGTAGTTAAAAACACAACAGACACCTGTACAGAACTCTCTAAGCCACGAGATAAAATAAGTAATACCTGTATTATGTTAAAAAAAACACCTGTTCATGACCAGTATTACTTGAATTATACTTTGTAGAGCATAGTAACGGGTTGGGATGAGGGTAAAATCTTTTTCTGACAATTTCTACATTTCTGACATCCGTATAATTATGTCAGTCATCAAGCCTTTTTTTCCCTTTCTTTTCTTACCAACTATACAAAATCTGACACAATTGAAAATGCTTGGCACATATTTCCTGATTTCCAATAGTGGACTGAAGTTTAAAAAAAAAAAAGGTAAAAAAAACCAAAAAAATCACAAGAGAAATCCCTTAATGATACAATTCCCCCACAGCATAATACATACACAGTTTTTATGTTGAATGAATTGAATATTTTTATATATACAAATCACAATGAGCAGGAGGGTAACTTTAAAAAAAAAAAAAAAAAGCAGGGATGGGGGAGAAAGAAGAGCAACTGCTGGCAACAAAATTGACTCTGATCCAACAAAGAAAAAAACAGTAATTCATTAATTCAATATAGTAATTTACAAAACGCCAGATGACAAAATTCATCTTGTATTATTAATTAGAAAAATACAAAATACATCTCGTTCTTCTCTCAAGGACATTGATTTCTCTTCTGTTCTACCACTTGCCAAAGCTACGTGGAAATCTGTCCAACATTAAATATTCTCAGGCATGCTGTGCACATCATTTAGAGAGGAGAGAGAAAAAAAAATCCTCCATGCAGGCCACAGAAGAGGGTGTGAGAGAGAGAAAAATCAACCATCTTCCCTTGCATATCCAAGTTGGACAAAAATAAACATTGCCCATTAAAGGTGCCTAGATTTTTCTTTTAAAAAAGAAAGAAAGAAAAGAGGAAAGTTAACAGCACCACAAACTTTCTTATCAATATAAATACAATTTTATCACAAACCACGGGGCCACCCACAAGAACCTCACGTATTGCTGATATTATTACTCACTTGATTACAAATAACATTGACAAGGACATCATTTTTTTAAATTCACGTTGACAAAATAAATCTTTTTCACTATGTCGCACTTCCAATAATAAAATTCACTGACAAGAAAGCCAAAAGAGAAAAGTCACATGGTTAGTTCTCTTTGAGCTCATCCATTTGAAGCTTTTGTTTTTTCTTTATTGAAGTGGGGATAGGCCTACCTAATTGGAGTAATCCGTTATTAGATTGTTACAACCAAACAAAAAAAAAATGGTGTTAACAAAAAAAAGTAATTTAAACAAATTGACATTAACTTAATTTTAAACAATTATTCAATGTCTTTTTTTTTCTCATTTTTTTCTTCTTTTTCAATTATTTATTTTTTTTAAATTTTAAAGCAGTCATTAAACGTAGTTACATTCTGTTTATTCTGCATACCTTAAAAGAAAAAAATTATGTAATTTCAATTTAAGGTGGAATTTAGTCATCAGATTGAAAAAAAATGAATGCCAAAGTTGAGGTGACAAAACCTGCCCCCTGACATTCCATCCGTTGGTAAAAAAAATCCTCAAGATATTTCAGTCCCAGTTATTGTCATTACAATGTAAGTGTTAGTCTTGTTGTAATTGTTATCAGGTTGTAGTAGCACAAGTACGGTAGTAATTACTGAATTGTAGGAGTATTTAAACCTACAGGGCAAGACCTTCACTTATTCCTGGCATTGCTAACATTCCCTTTGACAATAAATCTGCCTCAACGTTGACCCGCTTTATTGGTACTGACACTGACAGGGATGGTAACAGTAATCAGAGACATACCTGCCTCAATGAAAACACATACACCTGTACATTTTTTTTTTTTTTTTGAGGGTGAAAGTAACAGGCTTTTCTGGTCAACTTCATCAATCACTTCTACTTCTATTCTTTACAACTGTACCATACTTTTAATTTTATTTCTTATCTTGACTCTCGTCGACGGAGCATTACATCTAATTAGATTCATAAAGGCAAGAGTGTAGTAGGCTAACAAACCACAAGATTGGACTGGAAAACAATGAGAAGCTCGAGACTGAAAACCTGAATGAACATACATGTAGCAGATCAACAAGTTTGCCTGTGGTACACACTAAAAAACTAACACCTATGTAGAAATTTAAAATTAAAATGATACTGTTTGTGTGCTAATCCATGAATTGAGATGATATAATATATAATATACTGTATCTTTACAATTGTGTATCTTAATATAGTACCTGTAAAATATGATCAGAAAAATTCATCCATCTTAAATTTAGGGTGGATTTGTTGAATCAATGAAAACAAAATGACATAAGAGAAAATCATCACAGCCTTGATAATCCACACATGCACATAATTTAATTACCTTCTTTATGAGATACTCGTATACATATGTATGACTACAGAGATATCATGAGAACAAGCTTGCGTAAACATATGAAAACTTATATTACGTTCCCCATGATGAAGCAAGAAGAGACAATACTCAGTATTCTCTTTTCCCTCACTCGTGTAACTCGTATGTCTTTTGAAATCTCCTCAATGGGTGTGTTGAGGAAAAAAGTGCTTATGGCCTCGGTTAAGAAATCACAGGAAGTTGAAAGTTAAAGTGAGTGGCTCAATACTCAATGTTATTGTTGGCTTCGGTAATTTTCTTGCACAATCTGCCAAACTTGTTCCTCCTCTTGCATCCCTTCTCCGCCATCATCTCCTCCACCTCCTGCTTGTTCACCAATGCCGAACTCTTCCAGAACCTTTAGAACTCGACCTTCATTGGCAGTCATTACCTTTTCTGCCTTACACCAAAGTTGATGCAAATGTTTGGCAAAGACGTCTGCATCCAAAAGATCACCATCATCATTCACATTCTCAACCTTCTGTGTGTCAAACTTGTCCATTTCTTGCCATCCGTTGAGGGCAGGATTAGTCATTTTTGATGAAACGTTCTCCGAAATAGGTGGAGGAGATGGCGGAGCCTTGCCTTGCTCTTGAATGCTGTCCAAATGATTTCCACCAGGACCTAGTTTGGCGTTGTCTTTCCTTCTCCTCACTGGACGGTTGTGCAACAAAATGACTTCAGATCGACCTAAACTAAAGCTGTTACCTCTTCCTAACAAAATAACGCCCGGTTTGCTTTTGGATCCTGTCAAGGGCACATTTGTGTCAGAAATTGTTATGGCACTGATTTTCTCTGTCTCTTTAGCCGTCTTCAACTTGGTCTCACAAACATCATTCTCAGAACTTTCCATCCTGAAGATATTTGTGGCGTTGTTTATCCTCGATTCTGACGCTAATGGCTTTGTTCCCAGAGAAGAGCTTTCGTCAATCTCAAATTTCTCATCATCTTTATTGGGAATTTTTTCATTATGGTTTTCCATACTGAGTGAGCAGGGGACTTGATCTATTTTTTGCCTTATTAGCTAATTTTGTCAATCACTATGTACAGGATTCTCACATTGTACTTTTTTGTTCTTTTCTTTTAATCTACAACTTGGGTTTAAGACTGCAATCCACGACATGGAATATGAAGGGACGGATTCTGATTCAATTCCAGGGGTCTCTCCTTTCAATTTCTCTTTGCCTATCAACTGAAGTCTAAACTTGATACAAACAAGTTGTTGGGGTAAACATTTTAAAGGTCGAGGCTCCTGGTTAGAGAGGATGAAAAGTGAAATCTCAACTGTATGCAGGCCTTTTTGAGTCTTAAAATTAAAGCCTTTTTTGGTCGATTCATTCAGTTATTCCTGCCTGCCTTCTTTTTCAAAACAGCAAAGTGCACTGCAGAATAATTCCTGCGACTGTTAGCATACGAGTCACAAACAAACAAAAGGTTGTCAGAATGATGCAATAAATACAATATTAATACAAAATTCTATGACATAAAAAGTCTATTCACATTTGCACATGTGGAAATTCAAGGAATTGAAATAGTAACACAAATTGAAAAAAAAAAAAAAATCAAACAACAAACTTGTGAAAGCCCCAAAAGACAGTATTGGCCAGTACAGGAAATTCAACACAAATCTGCTTTCACACCTTGAAGAGGTCGAAGGACTTGAAGCAGAGGAGCTGCCATCAGAAAGCCCTCCTCTGCCTTGTCCTCTTTTTTCCTTCTTTTTTTTTTTTTCTTTTATATTTTAATGATTTTTTTTCTTTTCTTTTTTTGTGTTTTGTTTTAATCCTTCTTATTTTAGTGCCTCCTCATCAAGTATTATCCTTTTTCAAAACAGAAACTAAGAAAAACACAGCACTCTGTTCTAGGAACATGAAAAACTAGGATCACAATCAGCCGAGGTCATGAAAGAGATTCTGAAATGGAAAAAAAAGAAAGAACAAATAATCAAATAAACAAAGCAACCAAAAACAAAACCCCCTCCCAAAACCCCAACAACTTGTGACAAGATGTAAATTAGGAAACAAAACCACAATTTATAGAATCGATATGAATGGGAGAAGGGGGGGGGGGGGCACGTACTAAAGATCCTAAAAAAAAAGGGATCTAAATGGGAGAAGAAAAGAAAAAACCGAAAACCAAACAACATGCCGTCCACTTGATGGCCACTATTGCCAGCCAGTCAGACAGGTAGGAAGTTGGGGTGTCAACCCCTGGCTCTTGATCTATCAGAGATGGCCCATGAACTGGCAAGTCTCCTAAACAACAATGCAAGCTAATAATAGAAAGCCCTACTGGTACTGTACCTGACACCATAACCTGAACAGTTTTAAACAAGTTCCTGTAAAATTTCACACACACAATCTACTTTGAAACCAACCAATGTGAGGTCTGCCATATGACAAGTGTACATGGCGTGCTGGGCCTACACAATCAAAGACGTCACAACATACAGTGAGCCAGTTGGTCAGACTTCACAAATTATGGCGTCTGATATATGGACTTGCACTGGAAACGGCATGCTGTTATTGAACTGTTGACCGCAGAAGGATGTTTTTCAACAGTTATCCATTCCATATTGATTGTAAAAACAATAACTTAGCTGTGCTAATGGCTCTCCTCCTGTATCGATGAGTGGCCATCACAGGATACAGGAAGAGACCCATTAGCACATCTAAATTATTGTTTTTACTATCAGTCAATATTACTGTTATTCTATTTGCATATTGTCCCTGTGTTTCTTTGTCTGATGAAGGACATCTTGTCCGAAAAGTCACATGTTTTGTCAAGTTTTACCTATACATCAGTATGCTTTCTGTCATACAATTAATTCAGACTTGCCGACCAGTCCGATTAAACTGGAGTTTCTCCACTTTTTTTTTTATCATTCTGGAAGGGCTCCAGCAGGAATTTATAAAACTTGGCCTTATTTACAAACCCTGCGTGTCAGTTACGTTGTCGGTCGAGATGAAAAAAAAGCTCACAAAGTTTTGAATGACGTTTATCTCCCTGCTTTTCCTACCAGTCCCAAGATGAGTTGATGTACGTTTGAGGACTTGCAGGGCTTAATAATGTGCCATTGTGAACTGCCTGCCCCCATAATAAGAAAAAATACAGTGGAATCCGCAAGAAGTCAACACTCTTAAAGTCAACTCTTGCTTAAAGTCAACACGAAGAGCGGTCCCGTTGTTTTTTTTCCTTATCTAACTAAGTAACTTTGTTTCTGAAGAAGTCAATGAGTTTGGTGCTATATTTGCTTAAAGTCAACACTCTGTGGCTGAATGGAAAAGAGATTTCATTAGTAAAAAATTTAATAG
>JAOWAY010101976.1:0-11089 GCA_028565895.1 Goniobranchus geometricus
TGAATTACCCCACCCCATTCCCTCTCTAGTGTAGCCAAGTCTTTTTCTAGCAGATGCGATTCTTGTATTGCTATAATATCATACCTCTCTGATTTTAGTTTATTTAATACTGTTTTTCTTTTAAGTCTGTTTCTGAAACCCCTGACATTAAAGGTTAAGACTTTTACGTCAGTACCCGCCATACTTGTTCTTATTAGTATGATTATACTTATTGTTGTAGATTTGACACTTCCTCTGTGGTTCCTTCTTCTCCATTATCCTCCCTCCTGGATTTTTGAGCCGGTGTCTGGTTGTGCCAACTATTTGGTCTCTTGAGGCTTACCGACCTTGCCCTCGTAAGGAAAGTCGTGAGTGAGGTTTGCTCTTCTCTTCGATCTTTCATCTTCTGTCTGCCCCTCTCTTTCTCTCCCTCTTTGAGCCTCAGACCTTCATCTGTATCCGTTTCCTCCTCTTCTGTTTTTTCCTTTGATTTCTTTGTTTGCTTCCTTTTTGCTCTTTTCCTCTTAGTAACTTCCACAAATGTTTCCTTACTGCTATTTTCCGTCTGGCCCTCGCTTGTGACTTCTTCCTGCGGGGACTTTTCTGGTTCTAAAACCATCTCTTGCTGTTGTTCTTGTCCTTGTTCTTGTAGCTTTTCGTTATTCTTTTCCATATCAGCAGGGCAGGCCCTAGCTAAGTGGCCCTTCGCCTTGCACTTGAAGCACACCTCGGAATCCTTCATTTCCTTGTAGTAGATTGATGCCCTGAAAGGCCCCATTTCCACTCTTCGTGGGACTACTACCTTTGGGATATCTATCCAGGCGAATCGACGTCCTGTTAGCCAGTTAGTTAGTTGGCCATTGGGGTCACGCACCCTTTCCATGGTTAGCTGAGATCTTAGGACTAAACCCTTACTTTTCAGTATCCGATCTATCTCATCATTAGAGAAGGATAGTGGGACGTCTCCCACCAGCAACCTTGTTACCTGCGATTCCTCCCCATCAAAGACAAAAGGATTTTGTCCTGTTAATGGGATGGAGCATCCCCTCACTTGGATGCCCTTACACAACAGCTTTGTCCTGCTTTCTTTGTCTTTGCTGTAGATTCTCCACAGCTGACCAATCATCTGGGCTCCCACCGTTGTCCCTTCACCGGCTGTCTTGTCTGCAGCAACGCAGACCTCATAGATAGATAAGGGGCGTCCGGCGGAAAGATCTGTGGCCTTGAAGTAAACGGGCTGGATAGGGGTGGAGAGAACTAGTGAAAGAGAGAGAGGAAGAAAGGTAGAAAGAGAGATAGTTGAAAGTTAGAAAGGAAGATAGACAGATAGATAGATAGAGAGCTATGGTGCTTTAATCACAGTGTATACGTATCCTCTGAGGAATTTTTATTAGACAAGGAAAAGGAGAAAAATAGAGTGTGCTAAATATGGTGGATAAAATAGCTGTGGAATAATATAAAGCCGCACTGCATTGAAAAAGGCAAAAGATATTAATATTCAACTCACGCATTCACTTAAATGCCTCTATATGCTTAATTGTGGGGTTTTTTAAAATCATAATTTCCAAAAATTTCACTAAAAGCATGGGGATAAATTAACATCATACCCTCCAAATTTCAATAATCAACATTTTGAGGATTAATTATCTTTGAACATCTGTGACATATCTTTTTGAGAGCCCTTGTTTTTTTGTATTTCAACAGAATCACAATTGTGTCCAAAAAGTTTGAGGGCCAGACACATGAGGTAGAAAAGTGGTATGGTACTCAATACAGCGTCGTCAACTTCACAGAGGATCAGATGAAGGTTTGAATAATGTGTCAGTCGTGTCACTTTGATTGCATTATTTCACATTTCATCATCATTGAGAGCATGACTGAAAAAATTTTAATGGTTTCAATTTCTTTGCTTCTTTTTCTTCTTTCCCCTCATCCCATCAGATGGAATTTGTCAAAGCAGATTTTCTGTCTCCAACTGCACCTGTCAACGCACATTCCCTCTCACACCAAAACCTGTCTTATCCTGCTCAATTCCATCCATTTAATTTATTTACTGTTTACCTCTTTTTTTTGGGGGGGGGGACTTTTTTATATTGTGATGAATAATTTTGTACACTTAGTCATCATCTTTCCTTTGAAAATGATCAAATTGTCTCAAGCTAGAACTTCTCATTTGTCTACCTGAGTTATTGCAATAGTGCATTCATTCCTTAACTTTTATTGGCAAATGCAGCAGTTGCATTTTTCCTTTTTTAAAATTTTGTCTCAAGGGGTTTCTAATACTTGATTGACATGAGTAAAGATAATATTGCAATGTCTTATTCATATTACAAAAAGAAATGCTTTATCAGAGAAGCATATTACTCCCATGTTTTGTCAAATTTTCAGTTTTAATTTGTCAGCTTTCCATATAGTTTGTTCCTTTCCCTGCTAATGTAGTTCATTCCTTTCTATACTCTTTATGATGCTCCGAACCTGCAAGGATTGTCAGGTTCAGAAGCTGCCAATGGTATCTGGCGGTTTATTACTCACCCATCCCTTACACTTGTCAGATCGTTCACTCAAGAAAAACATCAATTAAAGAACATTACACATGACAGTGGGAGACAAATGTGAATCTGTCATTGTCATATGTTACAGCTGACTGAAGTAAAGTATTAAAGAAGAGGGATAGTTCATTCATTCTTTGCAGAACAATATAAAATACTGAAAATGTGGAATTTTATTGCATCATGTAAATCTGTCACGAAAAAGTGTCGGATGTTCAAAAGTGCAACATACAGGGCAGGTGACTGATAATTATAGAATAGTTTGACTGAGGTCTCCAGTCAATGCTCATATGTGGTTGGAATTACCTAAGTTTGTTGTTCTATGTCTGAGCACAGCTGACTGTAGTTTGTTGTTACATGTCTGAACATAGCTGACTGTAGTTAGTTGTTCCATTATAAGCACAGCTGACTGTAGTTTGTTGTTCTATGTCTAAGCAAAGATGACTGTAGTTTGTTGTTCTATGTCTGAGCATAGCTGACTGTAGTTTGTTTCTCTTTGTCTGAGCATAACTGACTTGTTTGGTGTTCCATGTCTGGGCATAGCTGACTGTAGTTTGTTGTTCCTTGTCTGAGCATAGCTGACTATACTTTGTTGTTCCATGTCTGAGCAAAGCTGACTGTTGTTTATTGTTCTATGTCTGAGCATCACTGATTGTAGTTATGTGTTCCTTGTCTGAGCATAGCTGACTGAAGTTAGTTGTGCCATGTCTGAGCATCGCTGACTATAGTTTGTTGCTCCATGTTGGAACATAGCTGACTGTAGTTTGTTGCTCCTTGCCGGAGCCTAGCTGACTAGTTTGGTGTTCCATGTTTGAGCATAGCTGTCTATAGTCTTTTGTTCCATGTCCGAGCATGTTAGCTATGGTTTGTTGCTCCATGTCCGAGCATAGTTGACTGAAGAACATAAAGTTGCCAAAGTTTTTTGTGCTATGGGGGAGAATGGTAGTTTGATAACTTATTAAAAGTGTCTCGGAAAAAAATGAATGTTAATCCTGCCAATTTTGTATGCTGGAAGATATAAGTTTGGAGAAACATGATACTATTACAGTGGTATGTCAATGAGTCAGCTTCTACCCTTCTAAGATGTTGTGATTTTTATTTTAGCCCACTTTTCTTCTTATGTTATCCATCCTATTTCTTTTAAGTTTTGATGATACCATACATGTTGTTTCTCTAGTTTTTTTTGTTTTTTTTTCTATGAGGGTACCAAAAACATTAGCGATATTCCTTACCTGTATTACAAATTTTTGTAGCAATTTTCCTTGATTTATTTAGTAAATGTGAGATCTGAAGTTCCAAAAAAAAAAAAAAAAAGGACATTATTTGCCTTTTTTGCAGCTTATGCCTTCAAGATCTATGTGACTTCTTTACAAACACTTATTTCACTGTAATGTTCAAAATGGAGCTGAGGGTTGTTGGGACATCTGAGGCAAAGCAATTTTTTTTGTCATACGACGGTGATTGTTGGTTAGCAGTATCTCCTATGTGTTCATAAGATGTCAAGGTTGTCATTTGAATATCACAAAGGTTAATGCCCCATCGAGAAGCCAGCTTATGATGGCAGTTATCAAGATATTTCCAAGATACTTTCTCTCTTCATTTTGTAAAAAAAGACTTTCATGAGAACATGTTAGCATCCATAGCTCTAGCATTATTCAGAAGTTGAAAATTTATTTTTTGTTGTCATCAGCAGTTTACCAGGTTTGTCTATTTGATAGTGCAGGAAATATATAATATATGCAAAATGACTGATAGAAGCCTAAAGAAAATGCTTTTCACAGATTCCCATCAAGAACAATGCCTGATGACATATATTTACAAATACATGCATACACACATACATCACCATGCCCCTGTGCGGGTCCATGCATCCATCCCATTATCGCCCTCCATGTATCTCTAATCTCAGAACTGCCAGGTGTCCTGAATGGATTTTGATTGTCCTGCTATTGTTGAACATTGATGATTTGTAGATGGTGATTCTAGATGACCGGCATAACTTTCCATGTCTTTTTGATTATCATTGGTAGTTATGTTGATGTTTGTTTTCTCTCTTTGTGCCTTCTTTGAAATATTCAACCATTGCTGTTTGAGCTGGATTTGTGCTATCTCTTCATAGCAGATGGCCTAGAAGTTTTCATCTCTGTTCTTAGAACATGTAGCTTAACACATCATCAAAGGAGCTAAGGTGTGTTGGGAACATATTTTTCACTTTTGCGTTTTACTAAATTTATGGCTCTACTTTTGAAATATCCACTTACAGTTTAATTTATTGCAACAGTCAGGAATCAACCATAGTTAAGTGTAATGATAATAATAACAAACTACATGAATGACTATTTTCATTGTTCCATTTCATTTGTGATCAATACATACATATTCTATGTTCTTCCTTTTTTTTTCTTGCAGAAATGGAGAGAATGTGGCTTTAATGAAGAATTACATCTTCCAGTCAAGAATGATTTTATTCCAAGCAATTTTGATCTAGTTGAAAGATCCCCTGATGTGAGTGCTTATTTTGATGATTTATGAAAGAAAAGTTGTTTTTGAAAATCAAGGCTGTCCATATGGAACTGTAAATGTAAAAAGAGTTGGAAGTTACCCTCCAATGGCTGTTAAAAAATTTAATGTTGATAAAAAGCTTCATTATGATACACATTTTCCAAGAGAGAGCCCCCATGTTTTTATTAGCTGTTTGTCTTTTTCTTAAAACAAAACTGTACTAGAAAGCAAAGTAGATTCTGCCAAACCTGCCCTAAGCATCACCTTTTCATAAGAGTTATCCATTATACTTACGTGACATAATATTGTATACTTGCATTTTATACTTGAATTTATTTGTTCCCACATGTTTTCATTTTGCAGTATGGAACTATGGCCTTGAAATCTGAAATAAGCTTTCATTCATTCCTTCATTCCTTCATTTATGGATATTAGCAGTCATTGTTTTGTGACACCCATGTCATGTCACATTTCCTAGTTTTACTATGTCAAGCATGACATGGTCACACGCAGTCATTTTTGCTTCTTTCATTTTCAATCGCCAGTCTATTATAACACTGATCAACATATTTTTCTGCAAAAGGATGCACAAAAGATACCAATATACAGTACAAACAGGTCTTCCACATCTCATTCCTCACCCGTCTATAGGGGGCTACTTATCTCTGATCTTTAGAGATCATTTTGGACAAGTTTGACTGCATATCTTGATAAATAATGAAATGTAGAAACCTTCCCTTTTCATCATATACAGACCTGTCCTAAGTTTTTAGATTTTTAAAAATAATTACCTTAAAATGGTAATGCGAAGATGCCTGCATTTTTTTTTCCTGATGACTGGGTTTACTTGCTATCTTCATCTTGAAAAAAGATTTCCATGAGAACTTTTTGATCAATTTTGAAAAAAAGACAGGTCTTTGATGTATTTTCTGTTACTCTTTAGGGTAGACAATTTTTGTGTATCCAAACCATCTCTTTTTCATAATTTTGTCACAGTGTTTTGTCACTAATACCTAATAATAATAACCATGACAATTGTGATACATTTTTTTTAAATATGTAATTGTTTTATTTCAGTCACCAACTCTTCCTGACATTATCAAAGTAAGTATCTCATTGTAGTGAACATGTCCAGGCATTCATTATCATTATTTTAACTGTTTAACTGTACAAGTGACCTTTTTAAGACTCCTATTGTTGAACTGTTTGTAGTGTGAACCACTCATTATAAAAAACAATATGGAGAGTCTGTCTGTTAGCTTTCACATCTGAGCATACAGCTAAGCCTTTCACTTCATTGATTTGTAATGAAAGCCCAACTGAAAGGCAGACAATGCTTTTGTTAAATTGTTTGAAAAATGGGGTTATTACCAGTGCTGGGCAAACACTTGCTTTCGAAGAACTGGATGCCCGAGTTACCCAATTTAAATAACTGTATAGCTGGATCTTGACCCAGATTTTAAGTCATAGCCTGACCAGCACAATCCAGAGAGCCCTGACTTGATTTCATGATTTCGATATTTGAATAACCCCAACTTGTTTCCATGATTTGGATTTTGCACAATGAAGAGAGGGCTGAAACAGGCTGTTGTCTGGGATTGCTTTAATTTGTCACAACGTGGGCAATGTAGGCCTAGGCTATGAATTATTGTTGGTATTGGCCTACACATCAGCACCAATTCAGTGTGACATGCGCACCCAGGACATTCGCCAAGAGGAGGAAGAGAGAGGACGGGGTGGGGGGAGAGCTAACCAGACTATGCTTTCATTCGGATTACACTGTAGATCCAGATAGGAAAAGCAAGTCAAAATCCAAATAGAAATCCTGTTTCAAATGGGTCAGGCTTAAAAACTGGTTACGCAAATCCGCTAAGATAATTGGTTATCCAAATCTGAATCTGGACTCCAGCTCAGTACTAGTTATTATCCCCTAGTTGTTGAATGGAAATAAAAAAATCAAAAGAATAGGTTTAGCAAACAAGAGGATATGAAAAGAATAAACCACAAACCAAGTTAACTCTGTGTTCCGGATAAAGATCAAAACCCATTTGATGATCTGAAAGATGTATTAACATAATGGAAAGAGTATAGGGAATTGTTCTTAAATGCACATTCCAAGCAAAGCTCCTTAAATACCATTTTAGATTATGAAGGAAGAAAACCCTCTCCATTAATCAAAGGATTAGAGGCCATGGCCATGCCCCAAAGTAAAAAGTGGCCAATAACCATATACAATAAAACTAATAAAAATTAGTAACATAAATGGAGAATTAATAATCACCTTTATCAACAATAGTAAGGCTTTCAATAAGCTCAGTATGGGTTTCTCTAAACAGTCCATCCCTCCAGTCAGGCTCTTTATAAAGTTCAGTGAACGACCATAGAATAAAATTAGAAATGATTGTTTTCTTATGATAAAAAGCTTTTGAAAAGGGTTCAGCCTTTATACAAAACGTCTCTTGAGAGAATCAGAAAGAAAATGTTAGATTCCATCACCCTGCATCTTCAAAATGAGAGGTGCCAGAATAGGCCCAAGGTTAAATCTTTTCATACATGTTGAGCAAGGTTGAGCAAAAGCTTCTGCTTCCACCTGTCCTTTCTCTCAGATTCTCTTCTGTCTTGCGTTGGAAGGTGCGGAAGGGGGAGGGGAGGCATCATTTTGAGGCCCTCTCCCATTTGTGTGCATTGCGTGATCAAAAATATTATTAGAGTTAGTTACTATCTAATCGGACTGAAAACCTCTAAACATAAAGGGAGAAAGAAAACCTGGCTGTTTATCGCAGTGAACAGTTTGGGCTCGATCACCATTTTCAATTTTTTTTTTTTTTTTTACTTTGTTTTGTTTTGTTCTTTTTGTTTTTGGAGAAATGATAATTTTAGTCTGTAATTCATCTGTCCATTCAGTTACCATTTATTATTATGTCAACATGGTTATTGTTTATTTTTAATGCTTCTCTCCCATTTGGTAACTTCTTTGTGGCAGAAAAGTTGAGAACAGTTCTCACCCAGTACATGAAGCAGGAAAGAAGGCAGGTTTTCCACTTGATGAAAAGAAAAAAAACCCAACCTCAGCTAGGATCATTGGACAAGAAAAGATGAGAAATCCAAGTAAACATCACCAAATTAGAGCATATGACAAAATGCAAAGTTATTTATTCAAAGAGAAAATTCTTAATGCATAAATATGGCTGTACATTTGTATTAGGTAAATGGATCACATGCAGCAGAAATAAGGTTGTACCAATGGTTGTTACGGGTGAGTTTCAAAGACAGAAGAACTAATAGTAGCGTTCTTGAAGAATGAAAGCAGAAATGCAATTTGTAGGATCCATGCATTTTAAAAAGAAGCTAAAACATATAGGGCATAGGATAAGGAATAAAGAGAGTTATCCTGTGGGCACATGATCCATGATAAAGTAAAAGGTAAAAGAAGAATATAACATGAAAGCCAGCAATATTCATGGACAACATAAGAAGTAGACAGAGCTTCAGGCACTTTTCTCTTTGAAAATGTCTTGGACAAAGAAGGATGCCAACACATCGTCAAGACTTCAGTGTAAAGCTGGCCTTTGTATAGCGCATGTCCACGGTGTATTCATACTAAAGGCGCTTTTACTCCCCCTAACCAACAGCAACACAGAACATTTAGAATGAGACTTGTAGCCTGTTAGGCGCATTTTTTTTTTCAGACTGAGACAGCGCTGTCTTAACGGTAAGGCACTCATTCATACCTGAATGGAGTCAGGTAAGCGAAGTGAAGTGCATTACTTAAGAACAACTCCTGTGACTTGGCCGCACTAGCAAGGCTCGAATCCATGTGGTCAGGCACATTTGTACTGACCATGTCCAATGCCTCTTGACTCTTGACTTGTGCTGAGATGTAATTGGCACTTAGACACCTAGACACCCTTAAATGAAAGAACATAATGAGAGCATCATGTGGCTCTTTACACCTCTTTTTCACTCCAGAACACCCCCTCATGCCGGCTCTGGTACAAACAAGATGACAAGTTTTTCAAACCAAAGGCTTGTGTCAACTTGGATTTCATCAGGTAAATAATTTGGTGCTACATTTGTATTCATACCAGCTGAGTTTATCCTATTTACATTTAAGTGAATTAACCCTTTTATATGCCACTAAGAAATTGGAGTGTTTAAACTTTACTCTTTAGGTCTTCGTACATTCCTTATAAGTTATAGTACAGTGAATTTGAAAACTTGATGTATTGAAATTCAGAGTTAAAGGATGTTGAAGCCCATAGTAGCTCATCTATAAACCTCATTTACTTGTATGCAAGAAACCATCTATGCAGAACAGTCATATGCTATTAATGCTCAGATTCTGCGTTGTATTTTTTTTTACTTGATCTTGTATGAGAGTTTGGAATGGTCAAAAATTGCGGCATTGATCCACACATGAGGAGGCATTGGATTTGGATAGGCAATTTTCCTCTCAGTTTCCACAACAGCAACTTGAATTTATACGGCAAAAAATAAAAATTGTTCACTGTCTGAAATGATTTAGACCAGCAAGGCCCATTTGTTGTAAATAACAAAACAAGGGAGTTAACTATTGTTCTGAAAGAATCAATCAGCTCTTTTATGACCCCAACCCAATTTCCAATTTGGAGCCCTGACCTTGTATATCCTGATCGCCTGTTTTGTGTAAATTCCCATTTCCTTTGCTTTCCAAGCACTGGACATTAGGTAGTAATTACTATTTCACCGGACATTAAAAAAAGAAAGCTTTTATCTTACGCTAAATCAACTAGATATGATCAAAGCACTGTACAAGTTTTCCCCGTCAGGCCTTTTCAACGAAATGACCATCTAAATTCCACGTGGAGTACACAGAGATGCAGCCATTTTACAGGTGCTGTCGCTCTGGCAATTTGATAAGATCCTTCTGTGCCTATGGTTGGGTACTCAACAACACATGGGTGGGGTAAGGAAAATGTGCCAAATAGATTTTCCCTAGGACTAAACAGTGCCATGGTGTAGCCTATTTCAAACTCAGAACTTCACTGTTACAAGTTGAATGCCTTGACCCCACAGCCACACAGTATCTTGAATTTAGAAAGTAATTACTACTTTATGGATGTTTTTTTTCAAAATTTAGAGATAATCTTCAGCCAAATTTGAGTTCCCTGATCAGATAGGTTTTTTTCTCTTGAAAAAGGAATTGAAAAAAGGTATGGCTAAAATCAACTTCAAGGCAGCTTGAAGAGCAGTTTTCTACAATATTTATTGCAATTATAAGATGGCTCCTATGTTATATGAAAGAGCCTTGTAATCTCACTTCAAAATTTTTTATTTAGAATTTTTCCTTTTTTCTCTCCCATCATTTGCAATGCATGTAGCCCTATTGCATATATAGATCCTCTCCACACCAATTTGAACGCCCTTTTCTGCCAGCTTTTTGAGGATGCCTTGACAGAGTATTCCTACATGGCAGAAATTGCTGGCCTGCGCTATAGTCTGGATAACACTATATACGGTCTTACAGTAAGTGATGTCTTTGAAACACTGTCACGTGGTATGCATGTCAATTCTATTGAAACAGAAGTACAGTGGAACCTGAATACCATAGGGATGATAAGATCACCAGTAATTCCACGTTGTTCATGAGTCATGTTTTAGAAGTGCAACTACCATTAGTGAATGACATCACTGAATTGTGACCCCTGTGCATTTTTTACAATTCATAACAATACTTCATATTTGGTGCATCCTTGTCAGTTTATTTTTGTGCGTGCATCAGGTAAAACCAGTTACAATGTATCATTGGAAGATTACACAATTGATATGCTCTACTCTATTATTGAAATATTCTAGTAAGCCTGCTATATCTCTGTGTGTTAGAATAGCCTTCTGATCTTAAGTGCCCTATTTTTCGAGACCATGTGGAGTATTTGTCAGAGATTCGAAAAATGCTGTTTCGTGTAGGCGAGGTCATTGCAGGGGAGTTTTACTGTAATGCTTGAAAGTTTTTGGTTTATCATGCCTTGCATTATTATTATTATTATTATTATTATTATTATTATTATTATTATTATTAT
>JAOWAY010102087.1:0-11087 GCA_028565895.1 Goniobranchus geometricus
TGTTAGGGATGGCAGAAGATTTGAAGGAAATAAAACTCCCCACAGAAGCGCGTCCCGACTATGGAACTCCTGCCCAACCCGCAGACTACAGGGAGCAAAACACACACAATTTTCCTTTAGTTTTGAAGTCACAAAAATCAATTTGGTATCTATTTGCTCGTCTCTTCAAGCCTGATTTGTTTTCAAGATCAAGTGCAACTTATTTTTTATTCTTCATGTACATTTTAGGCGTTTAGATAAATTCATGTTTGGCTACTAAAACATTTTTTATTTTGACTGAATTGAACTGAAGTAACTACAAATTCCTTATTTTGAGAAAGTCCATAGAAGGGATGCAAGGTTCATGACAAACAGCTATAGCAGGGATGTATTGTCAAGAGAAATTTGTATAACTTTATGCTCTTGCTCCTCAAAGAAAGAAGAACAAATAGCTAAATAATACACTGTCTTCAGAAAAGTGTATGAAAAATGAAATTAAAATATCAATGGAAGACCTCCAAGAATATGACAGTTAAACAAGATCCCCACACAGCAATACAGAATCCTCATCTCAAGGAATATCCATCTCCAATCAACCAAGCAACTACTGGTATGGAACATGAATGAACTGAAAGAGCTATACACAATTCCTCTGCCACGAAAATCTACAGCACTGCAGATGTGGCATTATCAGAAGATGATCAGGATGATGATGTGATTCTCTCTTTTCCTTGTTTTCTGTCTCACCTCTATCTCTATCCCTTTCTCTGCCCCCTGTACCCTCCCTCTTTTTCCTGAACTTACCTACATCCAGTCATCTGTTCCCTTCCTCTCTCCCACTCTCATCCCTCATGTACCGCACAAGAACAGAATGAAATCTGTGTGGCAGCATAGCTACAGGGTCAATATGTGTTCATTAAATTTTGTAACCACAAGGTTCTCAGTTCAAATCCGGGTAGCGCTATGGCATTGTTTAGTCCTTGGGGAATGCTAAGATATTTCCACTCCCCATGCACACGTTTTTGAGTACCTGATCAAAGGCAGAGGTAGATCATGACTGTATGCTTGAGCAAGTGCAACTCCGTCTCTATATACTCAACATGGAGTTGAGAAGGGATTTGGTTGTTGAAGAAAGGCAAGTTAGGGAAAACATGTACAGTGCGTTTAGCAATTTAGTGGATTAAATTAAGCGCTTTATAAAAGTTTTAAGTTCTAGATCAGTGTTTTTCAACTTGTGGTTCATGACCCAAAAAGGGTCACAAAACAATTTCAATGGGGTTGCCAAGGTTTTCTTATCTCTTTTCTCTATTTTGCTCTTTTAAAACAGAAAAGTATCAGTTGATGACCCAGATGTAGCATTGCATGAAAGAATTAAGTGAATTTTTATTTCAGTCTTTGAGGTTTGCAATAACATTTAAGCATCCAATATGATTTGAAGTTTTTAATTCCGTTTTGTTTTACGGTTCAATTGCTTTGTGACAGAATTGTAAAAAAATAATTCATTTTTAATGTAAGGGTCACAAGCATATTAATAGCTAGAATTTGGGGTCGGGACAAAAAAGATTATAAAACACTGCTCAAAATCATGACTTTGTTGAAAAGATATTACATTGAAAAAATTTTGTATTCTCTTCCTCAGCCTTGATTGCTGCATTTCACGCTAACACCAAACATAGAGGACAGTTCACGATATTGAGTGTTGCAGAAAAATCATTCAGACATGGAACTCCATGGCGTAAGCTATTGTTTGTTTATTTTTTGAATTTGAAAAACATTTGTCTTCATGACATCATCCTCATCATCAGTACCAATCACAAATAATAAAGACCAGAGAAATATCAGTGGGCTGGATGGGTCATCCTGAAAGATTTAAAAATGAAACACCACATGCGTGTATAACGTCAATCCCAGGTAGTCTTAATTAACATGTAATCATGTAGTCTCTTTAAAAAAAAAATAGAGAAGTGGTTAATTTTGGCCAAATACATCTGAATATAATTGTTGAACGCTGTGAGAGTGCGTTTGTCTTGTTTTGGTCCTACTCTACTCATCTCACTTTGCATACACAGATAACCCGTATTTCTGCAAGTGAAAACAACTTAACTCGTCTTCACAAGGTGACTTTATACCAATCTGCCGATCTCCAGTCAGTCGTTCCCCTGCCTTGGAGTAACATCAACCGTGTCACTATCTTATTCTCATGGAATTTCTTTACGTTACCATCCTTGTACTTGTCCGCTGATGACTTGACTCTCTTAGTCTATTATCATCTACGGATAATTTCCTGATTTAAGATACATTTACTCGCATCTGGAAGAAGCAACAAGATTTATTATTTCTATTTCAAGCGACAATATATTATTGTAATTTAATCCTTCACTTAGAAGAAAGAGATAGATTCGTCCGACCATCAACAGCATATTGACCAGATAATCTAATTCAAAGTCGGTACCGTTATTTTATATACCTTGAGGAATATTCGGAAGAGATCATCCTTTTGTAATAAATATATGTGCACCAAGAGATTTAAGCTGGAGCTCCATTTCTCGCCACATATTTTAGAGATCAATACATCTTCGTTCCTTTTTGCTGTGTGTGTGTTGTCCGTAATGGACTGATGGCCCAGATGTTAGACCTATTCCATAGGACCTCTCGTGTGTCGAATTCTCATCCCCATTGATCACCAAATCACCCTCATCATTACAATTATGATCACCTATTATTCATGTTTAAGAGTTTCTTTCATTTTGTCATTTACTCACTAGGTCATAGTCAGACCTTAATTTCCGCCACTCATCTTTGGGAATCATTTTGCACATTTTTATGACTTCTCTCCATAGCCAAGACTGCTTTTTGTTTCCATGATGAGATCATTGATTCAATAGCCTTCTTTCCTCATGTCTGCACATTGTTGTACATGTTTCAGTCTTTTGGATTCATTATTAGAAACGTTTCTTGTATCAAGCTGAATCGGTGATGTTTGTTGAAGGAATTACACATGATGAGCTCCATGAACTGAACTGTCCCTTGAAATATGCTTAACTCATTTTTACCTATTTTGAACTATGTAATAAAAGCTTCTTTTTTTTGTTTTTTTACTCAGTGTCTTTGGATAGGCGTCCTTGACTTTTGCTAAAGAGTCTTTGCTTTTATAACTAAATATGTTAAAAGTCATCGTAAAATGAAGGAATCAATATTTAGTTTTGGAAAATTGTACTTAATGTAAAAACCTTTAAAAAATGAGTAAACATTTATTGAATGAGCATGACGAATTGGTTCTAAATCTGGCATTAGCTTAATTTTTCCTTGTATTTATATCCTTTTTCAGTGATCAGTGGAGCCACTTATGGCGTTACAGTTGGGCTATTGACCCATTTAAGAAAGAAGGAGGATGCACTCAACCACTTTGGTGGTGGCTTTGCAGCTGGATCAATGATTGGAGCTTGGTGTAAGAATTATTTTTCTTTAAAGCATATTAAACATAGTGCAATTTAATATGAACTTTCTCGTCCTTCAACCATGATTGCCATGGTTCAACAAATAGCAGGTTTACACTATTTCACTTGACTTGCTGCTAAAAGCTCTGCTGTCAGAGAAGCTTGGTTCACAGCATATAACCTGTTTGTGGACTGGATGGTGGAAAACAGATTTTCTCTATCCTCATATGATGGATGTTTGAAACAGTTACAGTTGTGCATCATGTTTAATTGCATCAGAAATAATGACAGCTCTTGTAATAACAAGACAATTTCAGAACCCCATATTTTTGTCCTTATTCTTCTCATTTGAAAAAAAAGAGCTGCTTTAATGATATTAAGCGATCAAGAACCCTTGAATAATGGAAACTCAAACTGGTCATTTGAAATCTAAAATCATAATTTTCAGCCAACACACATTCATTTACACACATGGCAACATGCTTTCAGGATAAAGCCAGAGAATGGAGGAAGGTAATGAAAAGCATAATAGGGCCCACAATGTACTGGTAATAGAATTAATGTGTGTGTGTGGGGGCTAACCTAACACCTTTGCCACGATGCCTAGACCTAGCCAAGCGTTGTTATTCGCCTCATGCCTCAGCCACATTTTGAGAGGGCCTGAGCTGCTGCCATTATGTGTTCAATTAGACTGTGCACAACAGCACAGAAATTCTGATGACCCACTTACGGCGCGATCAACTCCAAAGCCTTGCCTGTATGTGACCCTTTTCTCTAGCCCACACTCTTGCCTCAGTCGTCAGTAAGTAGGCCAAGCTAGCCTGTTTTCTTTCCCTCATTCTACCTTGATAAACTTGTGCTAGCCACACATCATCATCATACTTGACTTAATTCTTCATGAATTCCGAAAAAAGAAAAAGAAAGAGACGGATGATTGAGAATTGAAAGGATGATGACACAAAGTCATATTGTGATAATTTAATTATTTCCATTGACAATCAGGACTAAAGAAATACTGTGCTTGGAAACGAGGCTCTTCTTATTACTGAGCTCCACTATATTTGCCCCTCTTTTGTTTGACAATGTTTGTAATATCTTGCCCATATTTCTTACATCATATCTACATTGATCATTACTTGAAATTTGAAGTAGAACTACATGTAGATGTAAATCTTGCAAGAATTCTCAAGTGTTGTGGTATCTCTTGCTTTTTTTTTTTTTTTTGCTTTTTTTTCCCCCTTAAAAATGGCTTGTGGAGTCATAAATCAAATTGAAAAATGAGGAGGAAACTCCTGAGACATTGAAATAGGAAGACCCACATGAAGTTGGCTTGCATTAAAATAGATCTGCAAGTAAACATCCAGTCGCTTTTGTTTATTGTTCTTATCTATAAAGATGTCAGATTTGTCATTGCTTTTAGTTTGGCATTTTTGTCTAGCTCTTATTTTTGAGTATCATGATATTGCTACAGGTATGCTATTTTCTTCCTTATGTGAAATTCATGGCTTGCAATATGTCTCATAGAAAAGACACACCGAAACTGTATAAATCCACTCGATTTTGAGATTCTCTGAATAGAAGAAATCCATAAGTAAATAATCAAACATTGAAACTAAAGCCATACTGGATTCAGATGTATTTGCAGGAACAAAAAAAGAATTTTGAAAAGCTGTAAGTAATTGGGTTATCAGATTTGGATTAAGACTTTGTGATGAAAACTTTTTGCTTAAGCTTTCATCAGTAGTCTGATTAACTTTTTGTCTCTGATCTAGATTGAACAAGATCAAAATTCATTGTAAATCATACATAACTCCATCATACCCTATTTCTCCAGTTTCTTCTAAACAACTCAAGTGGTTGATGCCATTCATTCACAAACTGACTGGTGTGCCCAAAATGTTACCATTTACTAATAAAGGATCTTTATTCCGATATAAAGATATTGCTTTAAAAGGTGCCAGTCATTTTGATTTTATGTCATATATTTGTGTCATGTTGATATGCCCCTTTGGAGCTCATGTAAGTATTGTGTATAAGTGAAACAGCCAGCCAAGTGTCAATTTTTTATCAGTGCACGGGGCATCTTTCCTCATGCTACTTATCTTTCTTTTTCATTCATGCCAACAATGGTTGATTGGTAGAATCGGCAGGACAATATCGGTTTGATATTTATATATTAACTTGTTTGGTTTTGAGCATTTAGGCGTGGACTAACTGTCCTTTGAAAACATGCAGCATGAAAGAGTCAAGCGCTTAACTCACTGACTGTCAAGACCGGTTTCCATTTTCCCTCTATCCTCTCTATATTAACCAACTTGTTGTCGGGGCTGGCATTCGCGGTGCCGTTGCATGTACTTTCCTGGCCAAGTATAAAACCAGAGTAGTGTCCCTTTTGTTATTACTTTTTTTTTTGTGATTTTTTTTCTGAAGAGAATCACAGGGCCATTTTCAAGCTGGAAATCGACTTTGGCGCCTCGCAATCTGTTCGAGTCTTTTGTTGGCGATGATGATCCATATTTAATGATATTTAGAGCTGACGTATCGGACATAGATCTAGATAATAGTAACAAAGACCTTTTCGGCCAAATAGAGGTAGTAAGCTTGCTTATCGATCTACATTGAGCTTTCCCAAAAGTGATAGATCTAGTGACGAAGAATCCCTTTTTGATTCATCCTTCAACCCTGATGCCCCTACTAAACTACATCTAAAAGAATTACAAAACATGATGCTAGATCCACACCTAGATCTAGATCTAGTAGCAAGAGAGACAGAACTTCTAGCTCTAACTCAAATGCTGTTGTCCTCAAATTACCACAGCTGG
Source organism: Goniobranchus geometricus (assembly GCA_028565895.1). NCBI lineage: Eukaryota > Metazoa > Mollusca > Gastropoda > Nudibranchia > Chromodorididae > Goniobranchus > Goniobranchus geometricus. The sequence goes on from JAOWAY010102087.1 coordinate 6,239, forward strand.
TCCCTCACCCCAACCCAGGACCGCAGCTGAACACCCCTGTGTCTTGAAAATGATTTTTGCACAAATTTCTACACAAAGCAAAACTACCTGTAAATTACTGCTAGATACATTTTTGACATTTTAGTGTTATATTGTGTGTTTCTGATGGTTATATATTTTTATCACTCCCAAATAGGGTAAAAACATGACAAAGTGAAACACAATTTTTTTTTTCAACTTTTTTATTTTCATCAAAAAATTTGGTCATTTTCAAATTATACATAAAAGAAAGTCTTATTCACATTCTTAAATTCTGTTTAAATTTCAATAAATGGCAACTTATAAAGAAATAATTCTGAAAATTTGAAGTGTCTAGCTTGAACAGTTTTTTTTAAATGAATTTCTTTGGAACCCTTTGAAGTTGCCGGCAGTCGCGTGCAAATGCCTCTTCGCGGGCCCGGCAGTCAGTGAGTTAAATGTTGAAAGCCAGCTCAATATCCCTCGTTTAGAATAAGCTGTGGGAGTTTTCTTTTTTGTGCTTTTTACATTGATCATGAAATGGACAGGAATAGAGTAAAAAAAAAAAGACAAGATAGACTTTAACTAATGAGTTTGATGATGATGGTCATGCCATAGGATCTAAAGCTATAGGGCAATAGAATCTGGTAAATCATGTTGTCTGTATGTGTGTGCTGTAATGCTAGAAGCTGTTGCAAGGTCAAATAGAGCATTGTGGTCAGGAGACCTATTCTAAATTTCACTAAAAACTTCATGTTATAAGACTGTTATAGCCATTTCAGTGAAAGACTCTCAGCAAAGCAGGCAAGCACACAGACCCAGAAGAAATCTGTACTCTCAGTGTGCCCCTAGTAGACAAACATCAACCTCAAGAGCTTCATATATGGCAGAGTCTCACCAATTTGTGTTCCTGATGAGCCATTGCTGCATATGAAGATGCTATCGAAATGCAATATGGTACCTGTAATACAGTGACCACAGGCTTTAGTGCCATTGAGCGGTGGATCTTTCTTCTTCATTTGTGGTAAAACTGTAAGCATTTTACCATCAACCTTTCACAAACATACCCATTACTTTTCACAGAAAGTGTCTCGCTTTTCAGGATTATTGGCTGTATGAGGGAATGGCGGTATAATCAGAAGAAGGGGTATAGGAAGGTACAGTTTATTGCTGGAACCAATTACTGGTCCAACTGGATGTGGATTTGTTCATGTCTGGTTGCCATGGCATTAAGTTAAACAAAATTTATTGATTAGGTGTTACTGAGTCAATTCCTCGGCAAGAAGTCAGTGCTTAGACCTATTCTGGTTTCATCTGCTTAACCTTCTGTGGCTTGTTTCTTTTCTTTATAATTCGATTCTTTAGAAGCTTCTGAGACTTAATAAAAAGAATAACAAAATCCATAAATTAAAAGCAACAAAAAAGACATCCCCCCCCTTCCCCCCGACTACAGAGGCATGAACATACCTTTCAACTCAGCCATTTTGGTAAAGGTGAATGTATACATAGTTTGAGCTTTTTCTTTTAGTCTGTCAGCCAATTCTTTAGCTTCCTTTGTCTCATTGTATCTATTATTAAGCTCCTCTGAAGTTTCACCATAGGTAGAATCAAGGTCTTTGGCTTGCTGTAATGAGAAGAATAAAAGAAAGGTAAATTCTATAAGATTTCTCATCCATGCTTATTGGATGATTGAAAACATATATTAACATTATTTATCTCGAACAACAACAATAACTTTCTTCTGTTTCTGACTAGTCCTTTTGACAGTTGTCACAGCAGGTCTTCATCTTCCCCATAGTCCATTCCACGCTTCCACAGAACGTGGAATCGATTTTCCTGGCATAACTTCAATATGGGAAATCACATGAAAGGGAAATCAATACCGTGGCTTGTTACAGCCTATGTCCTAAATTTTCTTTATCTTTCCCTTTCACCAACAAATAAAGAAAATTCTCTCACAAAAGCTTCCCTTTGTTAAACCCACCATGTCAAATACACATTTCAAAAGGGTCAGAGTAAAGTGTATGAGTAAACAATAATCATGAATGAAATATTTCTACGTCGTGAAATGGTTACAACGTCACTACTTTTTACGGTCAAGGCTGGTTTACTTGGAAATTAAAAAAAAAAAAAAGACAGCTTCCCTCTGATAAAATAGGAGCCTACTTTTTATTTCATGAAACTGAACAAGCAAAAATTGTTTTGTCTTGAATCAATGTTTTGCTCCTACTTTGTTAGATCATAGCTTACATTCATGGTATGTCATTTTTGTCTTTTGTTTGATACTGACTTGTCATCCTAAATAAGATTTTTATTTCATTTCTGTATAGATTTGAATTCTAGATCTACACTTTTTCAAGTTGAGTAAATCAAGATTTTTAGATTATCTAGAATCTTTTCCTTTCCATGTGCACCTAGACATATCTCATTTACTGGAAGTAGAGTTTTACATCCAGATGCATTTTGTAGCCTTTAGTTTGATCAAAAGTAAGTGTCATTTGCCGATCTAAGATGTAAACTCTAAAAATTTTGTCATTTAGTTAACTAAAAATAATTTACAAGGAGTATAAAGAAAACATCTTTACCTGTCACAATAAGTGTATGAAATGGGGTTTGTACATAAGGCCACAGGCTGAACTGTGGCTTGTCGAAATCTGGTCACGGCATAAGTTATTCAGAAGTTATTAAATGGAATTAAGACTTCAAGCCATGTGGAATGGATTAAAGTCTCGTTCAAGGCATCTCTCTCTCTCATACCAACAACTACAATACAAGTTTTTCCCAAATTCCATCCTTGTGCCTCCCTTTAGGTCTCCCTCATTTCCTTTAACATGGTAGTGTCATCTAATGCATTCTCTTGCTAACGTATCCTTCATTTCCTTCTCTGGTTGTGACCACATCCATCTCAATCTAGACTCGCCTTGTCTCTCCACATCTGCTTCCCTATGAAATCTCTATGGTGGGCATGTTTATGACCTTTCCAAGCCTCATTATGGTCACTGAGAAATGCAGCATCTTCATATCAGTTATATTCAGCTCTAGTCCCCACCATTCACATTACTGCAAGTTCCCCATTTTATAATGATTAGGAGGCGCAAGGATTTAAGTCAGTAAGTCAATATTTACTACTAAGAAATAAAAACAATAAGAATGTAAAGAAAAAAAATTAGGGCTCCAACTGCAACTATAAAGTGACAACTGGTGCAGCTAGTTATCAAGATGTTCATCAGTCAGCATCATAATACATGGATGTTTTCCAGGCCCAATTGATCATTTACTTCACTGCTAGTGTTCATTCATGTCCATTACTATTGAAGTATTCCTCACCTCAAGAGCCTTCTCTGCTGAATCATTGGCCATATCAGCATTTTCTTCAGCCTTTGATATGTCATGCTTGATCTCCGTATAGAGGAAAGACAGCTGATTTACTCTTTCCTTGAGAGAATCCAGAATCCCTTCACTGTCCAAGGTAAGCCGGTCAACATTGCCGATGGCTCTACTGATCTGTTTGAGAAAAATTGACTTAATGTTATACAGCACTGGCCGAGATGCAAGAGCAAGACACATCCCTTTCTTCCATCTCCAACTACCGGTATCTAAAATACTGAATCATTGTTTAAGTTTAAGCAAGAATGCCTTACTCATGGGAAAACGCTATTGACTTTAAAACAATTTATCTGTAAACACCACAACTCCGCTTGTATGCACTAAAAGCCTTCAAACATACATATCTAATACTGGTATCAGAAAAGAACCATGAAAGAAAAAAAAAGGGCAAGAATGAATAGGCCTACAATGAGACTCGGTTATTGAAAGACTGGGCCTCATAACTGAATTCTCTTGATATTCCAGAGGTCTCATTATTTTAAAAACCAAAGGTAAAACATAAAATACTCAACCAATGATGCATGTGTGGTGTGTGATGAAAATGCTAGAAATAAAAAGTGAAAAGTTTCCTAAAATCAAATATGTTAAGTTAACAAAAAGGAGCATTTAAATTACAAACAATACTGAATACAAAGCAAATGGGCCAGACGAAATCCCAGGTAAACTGCTCTATATTCTTACATCTTCAATCCTGTTGTTGAAATTTGTAAGCTTCAAGTTGATACATCTTTATAACAAAGAGTAATATTCAATGGATGGAAACATGACAAAACTATGCCTCTATCTAAATGAGATAATCAGACAAAGAAAATTATAAGCTAGTAACTGATATCAATAAGTGTTAGATCAATTATTATACAATTTAATATGCAGGGATGAACCTAATAGAGAAGTGAATTATCCTAAGTGACATACATAGAAGAAGCTATCAATCTCAGCTTACTGCAGAAATCAATTATTTCAGCCAATCAATGACTTCAGCAGCTGCCGCAGTGCAAACACATAATTGAGTCCATACTCTAGATTTTTCTAAAGCTTGCAACCATACAGATCACATTGACCTCTTGATAAAATAGAATGCTTATGGGGGTTGCCAGAATGTTTTTAGTGTGTGTCACATATCGTCAGCATCATTCCATAATTGCTTAAGTTGATTTTTAAGAGTTTTGAGTTAAAATACTCGCCAAAACTCTTTTTGATAAGAATATTATTTTGAATTCGAACATGTTAATGGGGTCTTTAAAACTGTATGAATAAGTGCATTAATTCTTAAAACTACAAAACATCACTTCAGATGAAAAAGAAAGTTTTTCTCAAATCTGCCAAAATTGACTTAGGCATTAGTGGAAAAATGTTGATTTAATCAGGTTCAATCAAATGAATATCCTTGATCAATTTGCCTTCTAACTTCACATAAATGACAAAAAAAAAAAAAAAAAAAAAAAAATCCCTCCCCAGGAAAAAA
>JAOWAY010102198.1:0-17536 GCA_028565895.1 Goniobranchus geometricus
ATGTTTATATGGCACTTTACAATGGCACATTGCTACCCTGAACAACAGCAACACAGAACATCTAGAACAAGATTGGAACCTGTTAGGCGTGCATACAAATTTTTTTGGACAAGAAGAGTACTATGTTAGTGTTCGAGTACTCATTCATATCTGAATCGATTGAGGTAGGTAAAGTAAAGTGTCTTACATAAGGACACCACACCAATGACTTGCAGTTATGAGGCTGGCTGCACCACATGGTCACGCAAACAAGTACGACCATGGTGAATACCTCTTGACTCTTGACTTGTGCCAAGATGTGATCACCACTTAGCTACCGAAGGCCGTGAATATGGTAATACTCTGAATAAAGTGTCCTTAATATTTCTTTGTTTCCTTCTTTGGCAAAGAGGATACTTACCAGAAAAAGACCAGGGACATAGGATGCAAAAAAGTCGATGCAGAGATGAAGACCACCAGAAAAACATGGCAGGAGCTGGTGTCTCTCTCTGGGCCATGATGGTGGGACATTGCTATAGCCTAAGCTCATCGGGGAGCTGAGAGGCAAAGAAGAAACAATACTTTTTTGTTAATTAATCTTTTAAAGTTTTGAGTGAAAACTGGCAACTTTAATTTCTAATTTTTCATTAGAAATCTAAAGAATTTCAATGTTATAGTACATCTTTATTTGTTTCTCTTCCTGTAGACATTATTTCTATTTATTCATTGTTTTAATTAAATAAGATGTACTATGTGATACCCATTGGTATATTTCTTAAATATATTTGGCACTAGATTGCAAATGTCCTATAATTTAACTTTTCAGTTGATTTACAAAGCTGAATATCAAATGATTAAAAATGGAACATGATTCGATATACATTTGACAATAAGATCAGCACTTAAAGGAAATCAAGAATGGGCTTTGAGAATTGCCATGTCTGACAGGAAATGGCATGCAAGGATTTCAGCCACTAAGATTTCAGAGGAAATAGATACTCATTATTTCACACTTCGAAAGAGACATGGAACCCCATCCAGATGAAAACCAAGACAGACAGGAATGAAAAAGCTTTATTGCTGCCCTAAATCCTGCCTGACAAAAAGTAAGAAATTTCACAAAGTCTATAAGGATGTGCACTGACATGAAATAATTTCTGTGACAGATTGATGTGAGTATCACAACTCTACCATTCAAGGAGCTTCAAGCCCACTTGCAAGATGGAAGTTTGAAAGCTGAAGATGTTTGGAAGAGTTATATTGCTAAGGTAATAATATAAGCTTCATCATGAATTTAGCAAAGCAAATATTCACTATTCTGTATTATCAGACATGGTTCATTTCAGCGTTTGTATGGGAAAAGGAAGATAAAAGCATGTCATACCTTACAAAAGATTATAAAAGCCAAATTTGCAGATAAAAAGTATATGTGTAATTACTTTTTTTTTTAAATGTCATTCCAGTTATGTAAAGATATAAACAACTTGATTTTGTTTAAGATTTAAAAACTTAAACGTGGAACAAAATGTAGAAAGATGCCTGTATCAAACTCTTGTAACTGGTTGTTCAAACAGCATTAAATCCTCACAGTTAATCAAAGAATAAGAGGTTGAAGACTTGATTTGTATTTTTATGACTATGATAAAAAAAGTGTAATTTGAAATTATTTTAAGTAACCTTGCTAGCTACCCTGATGAAGTAAGATGTAGGTAAATTGTCATATTGTATGTGTCATTTTGCATTTTCACGAAGCATATATTGAGCCTAACTTGTTGGTCAATTTTTACCTTCGATAATATTTTTCTTTTCCCCAATGCAGGCAGGAATGATTTCTGCTTTATCACATAGACTGTGAACAGTAATTGGAGGTTCAAAGCTGAAAAAGCAATCAAGCATTTTTGCAATTAGTTCAAAGATATAATAAACAATTTTTATATCAATTAAAGATGTAAATGTAGGTATCCTTCTTTGTTTAATATTAGCCTTGTAAATTAATCTATCTTTGTCTTTTTGCAGGCTCTAGAAGTAAATAAAAGAACAAATGCCATAACAGATGTTATTCCATCAGCACAAGTAAGATGAAAATTCTGATTATTTTCTTTTTGAAATTATTATGTTCACTTACTTGAGTTAGAGTCCTCAAGCTGAGGTGCTTTCAATTTCTAATTTGGCTGCCTTCAGGATGTGTGTTTGCTCGCTTCACTGTTTCTTGTGTATTACTTTTTTTTCTGTTTCTTTCTTTCTTTTTGTAATATTCTTGATGACTGAATTCATGCTTCAGGCCATATTTAAATTTTTTTTCTCTACTGTCTCAAAATTCTTCCTCACCAAAGCATAAATACTTCTGATCCATGTATCTAATTCAAAAATCAATTTAAATATCATCCCTCTTCATTCCCAGTCTTGAATTATTTTTTTGTTTTTAGTCTCATCATTGCAAGGAGATTTGAAAGCCAAAGTTTGATACAAATTTGTAAATGAGTATTTGCAATCTGATGGGAGAAATTTTAGGAATACTTCCTTCATGACTGGCGTATCCTTTTAGTGTCAATAAGAATAGGTAAAAAAAATCACAATGTTTCCTTTAATAACCGTAATATGAGATATGTAATATGTAAAGGAGTAAAAATGTATGTACATGTATGTATTATGTATATTTGTATGTTTGTGGTTCACAGGAAAACGGCTGCAAAGATTTAAGCAAAAGTTGGTTTGTGGGCGTATTTTGAAATGGAGATATTCTGGCAGTTAAACAGTGCGCGAGCTTCTTAGCTTCTCCTTAAAGAGTGACTTGCAATTTCGATCGAGGCTTTATCTATGCCAGACTAGGCTGCCATTATTATTCGCTGGTGGGAGGACGGAGAATTAGGGATGAGAAACGAACCACATTTTGGAAAGCCCTGACCGCAAGAATCTTATATGTGCATCATATTTGATTAGACATTTAAAAAACATCATATTTAACCCGTGCAAAGCCAGGTACGTCTCCTAGTACTTTATGACATTATTGGCATTCCTGCTTCTTTCACAAATTAATTAAATGGATTAAGATATTGATTTTAAGTCATAGACTTTTATAATAGTTGTAAAAATAAAAAAAGTAGAACGAACCACGCTTTCTAAATGATGTTGAAAATGTCCCTCATACTTAACAGATCTTGTCAAGAAGGCTTTCCAGATGAAGTTGATGATTTGCATAAATGAACAGCTCTAATTTGATATTATTGAATTTCAATCATATGAGGAATGAGGGTTTAAGTTATGTTGGCTGCCTGGGGTGAATAAGAACACAGCCTCATTATCATCATCATCATCATCATCATCATCATCATCAACATGTGCTGCTCATTTCTGCGCTGTTGATCATGGTCGTCTACTCCACTGTTCATACATCTTCATAACTTGTGTGTTGTTTCCTATCCCCACCATTTTGTCCATCATCTTTTGTCGTTGCTCTCCATGGACTCTCTTGCCTTCAATCTTACCAGTTGTCATTAAATTTTTCATACCATTTCTTCTCATCACATGACCTATGAATTTTGCTTGTCTTTTTCATATTTTCCTCATTATTGATGGGGCATCCTTTGAAATTTCAAGTATTTCTTTGTTGTTTTTTTATCTGTCCAAGGTATTCTCTACATTCTTCTCAAAACCCACATCTCTGCTGCTCCCACTTGCTTTTTTAATTTATTTGTTATTGGCCAAAATTTAAGAAGACTATTTAGTATGTGTGATAGATGTTTGTTGGTAAATATATTCTCCACTTTTTGGAAGCTGTCGTTGCAAAATGGAGTGTCTGATAACCTTTTATAGGTAGATAGAGCTTAATAGCTTTGAGAAGCAGTTTACCAAGAAGATGGAAATCATTTTAAATCATGGGCAGGCAGGGCTCATGAAACTAGGTAAGCAATCATTCTAGGAGTATCCACAGTTAATCCCTGTCCTTCATGTTGAGAGCTCTCACATTAAGGTTACAGCCTCATTTCGTGAAGCGAAATGATTGCACATTAGCAAAGAATGCACACATTTTTGCTATATGAAGAGTCTCTAACAAAGGAAGAAAAGGGAAGGACTGGCAAACTGAATGACTTCCATGAGGCAGAAACAAGCTTACATTGTATCAGGCTGTCCTCATTGTGCTCTGAACTGTATAACTTTTGCTTGAACCACTGTTTACAGATTTAAATACATTGATTGATTCGAAAGCAATACCCATTTTAACTCTTCTTTCTGAACTTTCCTCAAACAATGGTACATAAATAATGTATATAAAATAAATCATTGAAATAGCTAAACATAAATATCTTTTTAAATGGAGATTAAGAATTATATGTTCACTAAAGAAGTACATGGTGTAATAAGGCTTGAACATTTTTTAACATACACTTAACTACAGATATATATATATAAAATATAATGAATGTTAAATAGACTTCCTCCACTCCTTGTTTTGGCATATCCACCATTTTTGGGTGTTGCCATGGCAGCTCACCCTTTACTCGTATGCTGCAAAGGTTTATGGCAAGGGTTTTACTCTGGATATCATTCCTGATGCAGTCAACAGGAGAGTAGAAATTGCAGAATTTTATTTGTTCAGGCCGTGGCTTTTCAGCCCACTTTTATACAATTTCCAACTTACACACAAGGCCAGAAGTAATTGCTCATCTCTTATAATAACAGACATGCAAATCCTACCTATCTACCATATGACGATGGAGCAGAAAATAATATAAAAATAAAATTTTTCAGAAGCTGGCATGAGTGGAAATCAAAACTGGACCTTTTGGCATCCATGGCGTGTATCACCCCTTAAGACCACAGTGCTCTCCATACTTTATGTCAGATCAAGAAAATTAGTTCAGAACTTTTCAGAATACTGTTTTTCTTTTCTTTTGATTTGAAGGCTGAAGCTCAGGCCCAGGACAAGAAAGATGCAGGTCAAAGAGGTTTATTGCATGGAATTCCCATCAGCGTGAAAGAGTGTGTTGGAATTAAGGTAATTTTTTTTAAATTCAGAAACAGCAAAATGGGAAAAAGATACAGTGTAGTGTCAATATAGCTGTCAATGGCATAGATAGTTCGCTGATTAGCACAACTCACCACAAGTCCAGCAGTATCCACTATGACAGAAGAAAGGTGTGTGAACTGGAGGGATTTGTCCTTTGCTGACATGGTTCGGCCGATAACCACAACTTTAATCATTGGCATTGTATCTTTGCTTATTTCACCCACCTCGTGTGTGACTGAGCACCTGCCAATAATATGTGAAAGATCTTGTCAGATTGCTAACGTGACACGCTTCTCAGGCTGTTTCACTGATTGCTCCCCAGGGGCAGAGAAAGTGTCAGGGTGCAACGGCTTGCCTTGGGATGAATGATATAAAATTTGTAGGGCCTGCATTTGTACAGGCACACTATGAAACTCTTCATTTAGTAGTATCTTTATAAAGCTTAAGCACTATTGTCTATTTGGCAGTAGATGCCCAATCTGCAATCTGGCCGCCAATTGGAAGTAGTCGCATTGAGAAAAGGAGTTGGGAGGTTTTTTAGTGCCTTGCATGCATTACAAAGGGGTCAATTGCAGTTTTGGTGAAGTAGTAGGTCTGTGTCCAGCAGTGGGCATGTATGGGACTTGATTACTGACCTGAACACTGTTTCAACTCTGGGTTTGTTGTGCTTGTGAAGTTTGACACTGCATGGGCCCTCAATGCTAAAAAGGAAGCAGCGCATGATCCAGGGAGAGAGACAGGACTGGGTCAGAGTTTCCCTGGGCCCTAAGTGCCTCAGAGCCAAACACACAAGGTCAGTGTTAACTGGCCCCGTGGAAAGTTGCATTTTAAAATCCCTAAAATTGCAACAACAAAAAAGAGCAAAACTGGCAAGGCAAAATTTGGAAAATTGCAAGAAAAATCTGCACAGATTTTGTTATGATTTACAACATATGGAAACATGATTCATTATTCCCAAAGTGACAAATGGATAATAGGAAATACAATGGGGTTCATAAATGAATTACTTACTTACTTACTTCTTACTGGTCCCGTAACCCGCCAGGGTTGTAGGGGCGCTGCATGATGGATAAACGATGGACCAGCTGGCTCTACTTGGTGCGGCTGTGGGCAATTGCCTGGGTGACAGTGAAGCTTTTCCCTGTCCATTCAAAGATGTTGTCGGCCCACTTCTTCTTCTGTCTGCCTAGGCTTCTCTTCCTCTGGACTGTTCCTTGCTGGATTGTCTTTGCAAGTCCTGCTGAGCATGTTATGTGCCCATACCATCTTTTTCCTCTTTTTTACCATGGTCAGTAGGTCTTCATAGTGACGCACTTGTTGAGTGAGCCTTCTGCGGACTTCATTGTTAGTGAGATGGTCCTTATATGAGATGCCAAGGAGTCTTCCAAGGCATCTCATTTCACTGCTTGGATCCTCCTTTGTAGGTCTGCATTCAGTGTCCATGCCTTGCATGCACACAGCATAATAATTGAGGTTACTGGTGTGTGTAAATGAATTGCAACTGTAAATACTGGACTTTAAAGAAAAAGCAACAAATTCATAAAAGCATCATTAAAAAAACACAAACAACACAATTAAGATTTGAAATCACTTGAATCACTGATTGTAAGCCAGAGAAACCAATTTACGTATTGTGTGTTGACTGAGATCGTGTGTCACTCACAGTATATCAAATTGTATGACAAGAAACTTCTTTCAGCATCTGCTGAGTCAACTGTGGCATTTTTATATTTTAAGGCACACGCTTCACCCAAACAAACATTGGTGGCCCGTAAACCAAATCTAGATCTAAGTTGGAAGTGTAAATAACAAATTGCTAACGGGGACTGAAACACAAAGACTTGTGCCAGCTGATTTGAAACAACAGTAGGGAAACAACTGTAAACTACAATCATTAGGGCTCCAGTTTGATCTAAATCTAGATATTCCACTTCTCACATTCGTCATGTCATTTCTTTCTCATTTTTCGCCTTAAAATTTTTTTCATGAAATAGGCAGAAAAGGCAACAAATTACAGTAAATCAGGAAAATTGCGGATGCATTGTGGAAAACGGCAAAAGTCATGGCCGCAAGAACCATTGCAATTTTCTTCAGGGCCAGGTTAAGTAACTACAAGCACTTCATATTTTATATCTCCTCGTGTGCACAATTTCAGTCACTGTAAGGACACAAATGAGTAGCATGCCAGAAGTTTGGTGGACCAGATGGGATGAATTTACAATTTCTCAGGAGTCTATGTAATATGCAATAGCATTGACAAAACATCCTCCAACAGTTTTTGAATAGGCATATGTTATCTTCCATGAGCATGAGCCATAACAATGACCACCTGAGCATGTTCACCTTCTCTTGAAGCAATCAAGCTTTAGCCTTGGATAGTTGGAAGAGGATGTGAACCAAAGAAATAGGAATGGTTGTAATTGCCTTTGCTGCTGAAACAGCTTTTCAGCATACTCTTTCTTTGCTTTATAATTGCCAAGGTTCATCCCCATTCACAACTTTCACATTGGACTTTCAATATTATTTGTTAGTCTCAAATCTTGTTTACCATAAGTTTAAGAATAGGATGATTTGTATGTGGACACATAATACCGTGTACAAGAAATGACTATGAATTGGAACTGTCAAATGAACATTAATGTCTACAATAAGGTCAATAGGACAAGGAGGTATTGCAGCTGCACATTCAGCATGGCATGAGAATGAAATCTAGGGGAATGGTTAAACACTAGGCTTATTTTTAGTGTCAGATTGGTATTATATTTCAGAACTTATGAGGAGATATTACCTGAGCATGTATAATTTTAATATATGAATAATGTCCTTTGCTACCTCAGGGAATGGATTGTACTGCTGGACTTGCTGCACTTATAGACAAAGTCAGGACTGAAGATTCCATTCTTATACAAGTATGTCTGTTTTATCCTCTGTCCTTTTGCTACCAATTGATTTGTAGTTTCATTTCCATGACAAAATTATGAGGTTCGAGGCTGCTAGATGAATATTTACCAATGATATGGAAACATCCGACCAAATCAAAGTTATTTCTTGATTGGACTGTTTTGTCTACCTTTAAAGGTTTAATTTGTTAACAGACAAAACATTACAAGTACAAATTTTGTATCATAAGAAGGAAAATTGATGGTTGGCCTTAATACGATAAAATTATTAGACTTATTTAACTCAGAATTATGTTCTTGCTGTTCATCAAATTATTAAATATTTCACTTATTGATTCTATCCTTTTTGTGGCAGTTTTTTTTTTCTTTTTTAAACAATATTGCATTCTGTAAAGGTGTGGATGGTCAATATTAACACTATTAACAGAGATGGACTACATTAACCTTACGTGAAATCAACAACGAGAAACACCAATCCGCCTAGTTGGATGTGAAGCAACTAACCAAGTTACTTAACTGTGACATTGTATTAGTAAACAACACTGATAAACTCAGTTGTCTCCCTTAGACCAGTCATCAATGTAAGATACTGTTGCATATTCTAAGAAGAACCGACTAAAATATATGATTAATAAGAATTACAAATTATATTTGACTCATCCTACTATGTCTCAGGAAAGATTAAGTTGATTGATAAGAACAGTCTGAATGTACAAGAATAAAACTTTCTCTTTTCTTCTTGGCCACAGTGGCAAAGTGGGTAGTGCATTGGGCTCGCAACTGAAAGGTTATGGGTTCGATTTCCACATAGGGCATTGTGATTTAACCTCCTGGGCAAGGCTATTAACATTAATTCCCTCCATTTCCTTGTGTGGTTCGGATGACTGACGTTCAGGTTTGTGGTTGAGAGCCAAAAGAAAAATTTCCCTTTGTGGACGAATATGGCTGTCTTTTAGTTTATTTATTTATTAACATATCTGTATGCAGTCATATCTCTTACTCACATACTTATGCCTACTACTCCTTCTGGGGCAAAGGTCACAAGCAAGGGTCCTCTTAATGTCGCGATCCTGGTTGATTCTCCTCAGTTGGGTCCATGTTTTCTTCATTGCTGCCATGTCTGCCAGCAAGTCAAGCCTCCAGGAGTTTCTTGGGCAGCCGCTCTTCCTTTTTCCTTGTGCATTCCAACACAATGCCTGTCTGATGGTGTTGAACCCTGGCTTCCTCAATATGTGGCATATCCACCCCTCCATCTTCTTTGGAGAATTTCTGCATTAGTTGGCTTTTGATTTGTTAGGTGCTACAAGTCCTTACTGATTTTCTCTGGCCAGTGAAGTTTCCAGGATTCATCTCAATCAGGCATTAACGAACTTTTGGATTTTGGTAGTGACTGTGGCTGTTGTCCTCCCTGTTTCTGCTCCGTACAAAAGTTCTGATTTAACAGTGTTGTCAAATAATCTGATTTTTGTTTTACTGAAGATGTTCTTCGAATTCAAAATGCTCTTTAGTTGCTTAAAAGCAGCTCTAGCCTTTCCAATTCTGATTGTAACACCTGTGTGTATTCCTCCCTTCATGTCTAGGACCCTATGCAGGTAAGTGAAATTGGTTACCTCTTCGTGTTGGATTGGGGATTGGTTTGTGCCTTTAAAACCTTGCTCTTTCCTTTATATATAGTCAGTTCAACTCTAGAGGAAGTTTCTGACTCTAAAAGTATTTTGTCTTGAATTTGTTGTTGGGTATGGAGAGGAAGGCCAAATTCCACAAAGTCTAGGTCATGTAGTTGACTCCACTGAATACCATTTCTATTATCTGCTGATGATATTTCATAAGCCTGTCTACAGCAAGAAGAATTAGGGGCAGAGACAGCAGGCATCCTTGTCTCTTCCCTGTTTTCACTTCAAAGGCATCTCTATGATTGTCTCCCTGTACTAATTTGCAGGTCAGCTCTTTATATGAATTTCTCACTGTGTTTGTGATCTTTCCTTGGATGCCATAGTGTACATCAGCTTCCAGAGGGTAGCCCTGTCCAGATTGCTTTCTCATAGTCTATAAAATGTATATATGGTAACTATAATATCATTAAGATTTGGCCTTCTTTGCCAAAATAGTGCTTTCTGGCAATATCCAGTATTGTTTTGAATCATCCTCCTCGTCTACCTTGAACTTAACAGATGAGTTGCCCTCACTCTTCATACAAGGATGTGTACATCCACAGACTATAATAACTGCTTAATAATTAACCTATAACATTACATGTTGTCAGAAGTGGAATGATTTTCAAAAGTGGTACATCTACAAGCTAAGAGTCCAACATCATAATTGGAGACTTTCCAGGGATACAAAAAACCACTGGATTTCTTCTTGGAATTTACAAAATGAAATTGGAAGAAGGCAGTGCTGGAGTTGTAAATGGATATAGAAAGTTGCCACCAGCTTTGAAAGAGAGAATAAATGCAAAAAATGCAAATCTAGAGGACATGGAGCAAGATCAGTTTATTACTTAAGTCTATGAAGCTACTGAATTGGTGAACTCCATGTTTGTTTCAAAGAGAAATGAAAAAGTCATAATATGTCTCGATACAAAGGATCTAAACAAGGTTACTAAGAGGCAACACCACCTATGGATACAATAGAGGACATCATGTTTTCAGCAACTAGATGCAAATAGCAGTTTCTTACAAATAAAGTTGGATGAAAAATCATTCAAGTTAAAACTAATTTCAACACAGCTTTTGGACGACTTAAATGGCTAAGACTACCTTTTGGATTGAAGTGCAGCCCAGAAATTTTTTTAGAATGATGGACCGAATATTGGGAGGCATATCCAGGGCATTTGCATGAATGGACAACATATAATTGCTGCTGAGGATAAAAAAGATCACGATGAAATACTAAAAAAATGTTGTACAGCAAGTAACTGCCTGCAATTTGAAACTTATCATGGACAAAGTAGGTTCTGCCAGAACTCAGTTGAGTATAACAGTCACGTCATCAGTGCAGAAGGTCTTACAGCAGATCCAGAGAAAATCAAAACTGTAAAAGGGATGCCAAGGCCACATGATAAAGAGAGTCTTTGCAGGTTTCATGGATTTCTAATGTCCTTGGGAAAATTCATCTGAATCTGAGTCACAAAGATCAACTGCTTCGTCAGAATCTTGAGACTGACACACTGTTCCAGTAGGAAAGCATCATGAGCAATAGTTCATTACACTTAATCATCTCTGCACTAAGGTATCAGTCTTGATGTATTTTGATGTTAACAAATCTGTAGAAGTTCACTGCAATGCAAGTTCATGGGACTGGGAGCTGCCCTTATGCAAGACAACAGGCCAGTTGCAAAAATGTCTCGGGCATTAACTGACACAGAGGCAAGATATGCCCAGATAGAGAAAGAAATGGCAGCTAAATTACATGGAGGCAAGAAATTTCACTGCCTCATTTTTAGGGAAAACGTGACAAATTTTACAGATCACAAACCTCTATAACAGATCTTCAAGCAGCACCAGTGAGATTACAGAGGATGCTACTCGCTCGCAGTGGTACAAGCTAATTGTAAACAAAATATGCAACTACTAGATACCTTGTCAAGGGCATTTATTCGGGACACTTCAACAGCACTACACCTAAACCAAGTAAAGACAGCTGATTTCCTGGACATCACCGAAGAAAAATACAGGCTTTTCCAAAAGAAGATGCACACCAAACTCAACAAGCTTTATCAAACAATACTTACTTGGTAGTCTGATAACAAAAGTACAAGAGAAGTACAACCTTATTTTGACAGCAGGAGCAAACTGGATGTGGCAGATGGGATCATTCTTAAGTCCATGAAAACTGTCATCCCACCCAGTCTAAGAGCCTTTGCACTTGATCTCACTCATAGAAATCATGTGGGAATCGTTAACTGAAGTTCTACCATGATCAACGTACAAGACCACTGAAGGAACTCCCTAAAGCGGCCAATGTCAGAATTCAACCAACTGCAAGACACAAAACATGGATGGCAGTTTCAGTTGTAAAGAAAACTAGACCATGGTCATATCACATCCAGACGTCTCGTTGCAAGTACAAGAGGAACTGAAGACATCCGCTTTTCCATTGAAGCAGCAAACAGAAGTTACGCTGCCATTGAATCACCCCCTGAGGTAGATGACAACATTGAGTCAACTGTCAACAATAGTGGCTTGATCAACACTACACAACCACAGGTCAAGGTCCTACCCTCACCAAACCTCAGTGAGTTCTCAATCTGGCTTCCTGTTGAAGATAATATGTCCCAAACAAGAAAACATACAATACAGCATATACTACAAGAAGTGGCAATAGTGTCAGAAAGCAAAAAAAAACTTACTCTACAGGGTCATGGTCTCTTATATTTATTTCATGCATAGGAGTAGAAAAATGCCACTAACAATAATATACTTGCAACACCTAGGGCTACAGAAGCAGACACTAGTCAACACTCTTAGAGTGATTAACATTTATTCTATTGACTACCCATTTTGAAGAATGTAGCAAGAAAAACAAATCAAAGGACACTCTTTTTCAAACCCATCAGAACAGACACCTAGCCATGAATTGGATTATATTCTACCAGGCTTTAAGTAAATATCTTGCAGGATACAAACCCAATTGACTGGGAATTTAAAAGAAAAGAAAACAATGTCCATCCTAATGGAATAATAAAGAAATATATATTCAGGAAAGAGAGATGTACCATAATTAAGATTTGGCCTTATTTGCCAAAAAGTGTGTTCTGGCCATAACCAGTGTTGTTTTAAATAGAATTCCTCCTCTTGCTTGAACTTAACAGATGAGTTGCTTCCATTACTAATCAAGTATGTGTAAGTCTACAAACTATAATAAGTGACTAATTAATTAAACTTATAAACATTACAGTGATGAGTTCCATTCTATTGACTGCCCAAGAATGATTCTGAGAGTCATAAGTTTAAGAATAGGACATATCACAGAACCATAGTATTTAATATACCTTTCAGAAGTTTAGGTCAAATATTTCTTCTCTTTATTTGACAACCAGGTATTAAAGTCCCAAGGTGCTGTGCCTTTCATCAAAACAAATCTTGCCCAAGCCATACTTAGGTACATCCACTAATGCAGTGTAAAAGATTTTGCCGAGTCTAGGTTTTTTTTTTAATCTACACCTTGTTTGTTCAGGTCACTTCAGTATCCTTTCCTTGACTGGTACATCATACTTCTGCTAATATAACCATCCAGGGAGAATTGAAAGCATGGGATAGCAGTTAGAGAGGGATGCTAGGCAGAGGTCATTAGGGCAAACCCATGAAATGGAATTTTTCCAATAACCAATCCCATTGTCAGTAGATTTAAATCATCTCACTCAAGAATCCAAAAAAGTGACAGAAGTGTTAATTAATAAGCTTAATAAAAACAGAGCATGTGGAGCAGATGGAATACCGGCAGAACTGCTGAAATATGCGGACACCTTATCCTCTACATTAAATGATACATTTATAAATCACAACAATGTCAATATCAACTTAGGACTCATAATTGCCTTACAAAAACCAGGAAAAGGAAGGGACCAGTTATAAACCTTCATCCCATTACATTATTGAATACCATCCGGAAGGTACTATCACTAAAAGTATGTTGATGACTACCTGGATCCAAGTGGTTTTAGGGAACGGTAAAGCACATTAGACATAAAATAGGCCCACAAATGGCTGATCACCAAAGCATATGCAGAGGAGACAGGCATTGATCTATCAAGTGCTTTCAACACCATTGACCGACATCTACTCGTGCAAATTCTGTCAAATTTCATTGAAGAAGACAAAATATGAAGGATAAGATCTTCCCTAGTAACACAGAGCTGAGACTTATATAAACAATAAGACGTCAGATAATTGCACCACAAGGCAATAGTCTTAGTCCAGTTCTCTTCCCGATTTATCTGGAGCATGCTTTGAGAAGCTTAAGACAACCATAAAAAAACAACATTCCTTAAGTACTTGCACATGCTGATGATATTGAAAAAAAACAATCTAAGAACACTTGAATAACATCAACCTTCATGTGAACGCAAATAAAAGAGACTTTACAACAATTTTGAAAAACGGTGACAGCTGGAGGAAGATAAAGAAAGTTGGATCGCTCCTTCGAGGCAATGAAGATATGTGTAGGGGAAAGCAACGGGCAAATGCAGCAATGCATAAATTAAACCTGGTTTGGCTTAGAAAAGATCGCATGAAGCAACACATCAGAATCAAACTATACAGAATAATCATGAAATCAGTCCTCCTATACAAGAGTAAGACCTGAGCGCTTACAAAACTAGATGAGCAGAAACTAAACACCTACCACCGAAGACAACTCCGTACAATTTTAAATATCAGATATCCAACAAAGATAAAAAAACAAATCCCTGTACAAGAAAACTATAGAAGTCCCTTTATTGCTCACGATTTTAGAGAATAGGTGAAGACTGTTTGGACACATTTTAAGGCAAGATCTGAAAATACCAGGAAACCAAGCAATGCTAGCATACTTTCACCAAGAGAAATCAAATCGCAAAGGCAGACAAAAAACCGCAATCATAGCAACATCAAGACATGACCTAAAGAGATTACCAGATTCTGCCCCGCTCCAACTGAAATCAATCTCCGACCTTGAAAATTTGCGACATATGGCAGAAAATCAGAATGAGTAGAAATGCACTACCAAAGCAATTAAGAAGCAGCCCAGATGGAACAGTTGGATGACTATTCAACTCAAGGACCATAAGTAGTAGTAAGTACTTAAGAATAACTCTTTGGAAAAGAATGAATGTTTGCACATCAATGATGGCCCTGTCATAAAACAATATGTTTGGAAAAGCATTTATATTATCCAAACCCTCTTTGGTTACATTTTGTTCATTTTTTTCTTTATTTTTGCATTTATGGTGTGGCAGTATGGCTGTGGAGTCAAGGCCTTTAACTGAAAGGTTCTGAGTTTGAATCTGCAACGCATCTTGGCCCTCTTTAGTCCTTTGTAAAGGCTATTTACACATACATTTCCTCAAATCCCTCATGTGTTATTGAGTACCGAACGGTAGGAAGAAGAGGAGGATCTTGTCAGTGTGCTAAAGCAAGTGCTCCTGTAAAATGGCTGCATCACTTCATTCTCCTCATGGAGTTGAGAAGGTGTTTGGTTATAAAAAGGCCACAATTGTACAGTGCTTCAAGCACATAGTGGATTAAGTGCTATATAAAAGCACTAATTAAATTTTTTGAAAAATCCGAGACCGGCATCAAAGCTTTGCTCCTATATGCAATGAAGGGGGATACGGGAGGCACCCATTTTAACTGATTAAGTTGATGATTGTGAGCGATCTGTTTTTAGCAATGGCCAGATGACCAAAATACCTATGTGTTTGCTGCCCATCTCAAGCTTGAGCATAATTTTGTTTTTATATTGAGGTGAAATTATTTACAGAAGTATCATTTACATGCCTATCATAATTTGGGATGCTAGTCTAACTGAAGGGACTGATAGAGGTTAACTTTTAAAGGGAAAAATTAAGTATCATCGCAAAAAAGGAATGATGGGTAGAGAAGATGACATAAGTAAGGATGGAGAGCATGATATTCAGTTACCAGGGTAAATTTGGTTGACTTTCAAGTTTTCAGATTTATATTTGTTTATTTTTCTTATTTAAAAGGAATGAGCACATTTTTACGACATACATGCACAAATTTATTCATTTGACTGATAAGAAATTGTTATTATTCTCTTTAAAATGAAGTGTTGCTAGTGGTAACCCAGTATTTGGAAGAACTGTCAGCCCTTTTGATGAAAAGCGTTCCCCTGGAGGATCCTCAGGTGGAGAAGGAGCCATCATAGGTGGGGGTGGATCTATTCTTGGAATCGGAAGTGATATTGGTGGAAGTGCCAGAATCCCTGCCTCTTTCTGTGGTATTGCATCCATTAAACCAACTCTAGGTCGCTATAGGTTTGTCTGTGTCCAATCATATTTTCCTTCATTTTGCATTTTTTCAATTTTGTAATAACCTTCCTCTCGGCAAGAGTGTTTCCACAGTGAGTCATTTGGTACTCAGGTGTCATAGTGTTGTCTACTACAAGCTTTACATATGATATCACTTACGAATAGCTTGTCTTTGAAGAACTAAAGAAAATTAACTTTCAAGCTAAAAATCAATTTCATCATATTTATGGATCGATATTGTACGTCTCAATATTCAAACAGAGAATCAATTCATAAGATATGTTTTTCTTTCATGATTAGGTGATTATAATTTTTTTTATTATATTGCTTTGACATTTTGGAGTCTTTCAGTTTTAAAATCAATTTATTTACATAAACTCTTTAAGGATGATGGCTATCTGGTATTATTTTCTAATGCTTTGATTCAAACATTTTTCATTTGAAGAGTTTTCTTACATATTTGTTCAGTTTCAGGGGTTCCTATGAACTTGATCAGCCACTTGATGGTGAAAATATTAGTAAGTATTTTTCTCTTTTCATCACAATGATAGTAAACAAGGAAGGTTCAAGTTCAAGATCAAGTTCAAGTTTATTGTCCATTAATGGCATTGCCTTACATGCCTTACATTTGAAAATCATAGAACATTAATTTAATGATAGATTTTTAGAAATGAGAAATATTATACGATCATTACAATCATCACCCACATTTACATGCTCACAAACACACACACATGCACACCCATCGTAAAACATAAATTATATGTGACATACATTTACTATTGTTTGATTAAGTTATTGCCATAAGACATTTGAAAAAAAAAGACATTGAAATGGCATGTGACCAAAGTCATAATAATTCATAATAATTTTTGTGCATGGGGTATGAAAGAATTTTTATACCTGTTGATATTACAATTTATAGTGAAAGGGTGACCAGAACGTATGGAGAACAAAATACGCTTAAATAAAGGATGGGACTGGTCTCTTAGAATTGAAAAGATTTTCATTTGGCAATTTGACTTATAAAGGGAATCGAAATCACAGAGAATTTGAGAACTGAGGGATGTTCTTGAAATAATGATTTTTGTATGCTTTCTTTATGATTTGATTTATTCTCTGTCTGTTTTTTATTCTTACATTAGCACTCCAACAAGTCATTGCAAATCAGACTTTCAAGAAATGATTTCAAGGATACTTCCAAAATTTTGGTGTTGTCTTGAAAGAAGTTTATTTTGCGAAAGAAGTACATTCTAGAGTGTAATTTCTTAGTAACATTACCAGAGTGGGCTTTCCACTTAAATTCTTAATCAATGGTTATTCCAAGATATTTGTAAGATTCCACCCTTTTGACCTCTTTGTTGTTGATTCAAATGGGAAAAAGGCTGACTTCTTTTTTCTCAAATCAATAATGAGTTCATTTTTTTTTAATCAACATTCAAAAGCAGGAAATGCTCTTTGCACCATTCAGCAAACCAATTAATATTATCTCTTGGTTTGAAATGAACTGCTTTCAAGCATCTCGCCTTTGATTTTCAGTGAAAGGAGACTGAATTTGAGAAAATAAAACTTACTGAGTTTTGTGACCCTGCATGCCCTGAATTGAATTGAATTGAATTGAATCAACTTTATTGTCCAAAAAGGCACATCGCTTTGCATTTTACAGCTTGAAAGAAA
>JAOWAY010102199.1:0-11085 GCA_028565895.1 Goniobranchus geometricus
AGAAAATGTCAGGATAGGGTAGACTGGAGAAAGATCATTTCAGATATCTAGATCCCATACACCGAAAGGTAGAATGGGGATTTGAAAAAGAAAGAAAGAAGAAAGGTTGTTTGAAGAGGCAAAAAACATTCATTCTACAGTCTGTTTATAACTATTTGCTCTTTTATCTTAAGTTTAATATGGTTGAAACAGTCAACACTGCTTAATCGTAACACACCGGGAAAGGATAAATTGTTGCATTTATCCAAAGTTGTGATTAACCGAAGCTCTTAGGACTGTTTACATGCAATAAGTTCAAAAAGCCTAACTGGTCTTTTAATTAGAGAGCCCTTTTGTCAAAGTAAACCAAAATAGTAAGCAGATGTCTCATTGTGTCTCTATGTAGGAGTAAGAGTGTCTTCAGGCTGCTACACACCTACATGCAGAATGATTATCGTCTGCATGACAGTTAACCTCATCATGTAAATGGAACGCGGTGTGTATCTACACCAACAAGTAGGCAGCAGGACACATTCCCTAGATGTCATGGCGGAGCACATGGATGCAGATGATTTGTTGGTAATTTATGTTGTCCTGTCTTTAAAAAAAAAAAAAGGAAAAGATCAATTTGGACTAAAATTGGCTCCTAAAACGAGAGCAGCTAGGACACACAAATCTTTTACGGGAATTATCGCCTTATACAGAGGATGTGCATACATTTCTTTGAAAGGATGAGGATTCCTATCAGGAATTGCTTGATCTTGTACAACAAAGCATTGAAAAACAAATAACAGTATTACGATCACTCATTGATGCCCACCAGACTGACAGCAATGTTGAGGTATTTGGCTACTGGTGATACATGCAAGGCCTCAAATTCTCAACTTACATCTCAGCAACACAAAATCGAAATTATATAAGAAAAAAATTAAATTTGGAAATAAGCATTAAATTGAGCAGTGCACGCATTGACTTTGTTAACTTTGACATGCTGAGTTTAAAAATGTAATTATTTTTTCTGATCAGAATGATATTTGTGGTTTTAATGGACTAAGAAAATGCTTCCCACTTAAAAAAGATCAAAGGGAAACTAACTTCCTGCGGCAAGTCCAGCTGGCAGACGCTTGTCAACACTTTCCATTCTACTGCTAAGGCAGCATGTTTCATAAACCCATAATTCCACATGTAAGTGTATAGCAGGCTTATAGGTATTTTAACACAACAGTATACACATTAGAAATACTGTATCATATCAAAGAACTCACATCATTGGTTTTAATTGACGGAAATAAGAATGAAAAATATGAAAATTTTGAAGTGGTCTCTCCTCAGAGTTGCAATTATCGGGAGTGTGTTGCGATTAGCCAGTGACTTTTATATACAGACATTGATTACGTTTCTCAGTAATTGTTGCGTATTAGCAGAAATTGTAATTAACTGAGATGCACTTAAGCTGCTGCATTTGTACGTATGAAATCGAGAGACAATGCAATGTTAACAGACATCTTATACTTATAGCCTGCATGATTGGCTAGAAACCTCATCAACTTACCAACACCTCAAGACATTTTCTGATCAATCGGTCCGATATTTTTCAAATGTTTAAAAATTGTGAATGTTTCAATGTCATTCATTATACTTGCAACATTCAGACAACCCCATTGGAATAGGAAGAAGAAACAAATTGACTTTGTGCTTTTAACTTTAGAAAACAGTTTAATGCATAGGTTTCTTTTTCATTTAATTCCTGATTACATTAAATTTCCTTTTAAAATTCAACAATGTGTAGAAAACCACTTACTTTATTGAAATACAAGCATCAATACTGCCCTCTTTCCATCCCGAACGGCCCCGAAGGAAGATGAATTAAAAATGGAGGCTGAAATTAGTGAAACAGAGCTGTTGATGTAAGTCCAATTGAAGAAGCAACATTTTTCAAGAAATTAAAAACCGATTGAATGACAAAACCAAAAACTGTTCATGTAGCCTTCCGGGCATTTCAAACACATCTGCCAAATACGATGGTCACAGGTGATGTGGACAAAAATTGTTTTGTGCTCCAAATAAGCCCCAACTCATCTTACAATAAACAGTGGAGTCTGCTTAAAATAAACCTGGCTTAAGATAAATTCTTGCTTTATATAAACTTTATCTATCTTGCGGTTTACATAAACACCGGTGCCCTCATTCCGCTTAAGATAAACTTGGTGTGTCCATCGGTGTGTGTTAAACAATTATGTGAACACACTTACACCAAGAGAAAAAAGAATTACTCTTTAGGGCATAACAAATAATGCGGTTGTCTACACATACCCGACCATGTGGACAAAGTTCTAAGACCATGCACTACACTGTAGGCCTGATAATACACTGTAAAACATGTACAGGTTATTCCCCTTAATTTATGCTTAATTCTGCTTGAAGCCTTTGTATGTGTTAATAACGAAACCTTCTACCCAACTCATTTTCATACAATATTTGAGTCTGAGGTTCGCCAAAGGAGCCTTTAACAATACTTGAGTCTGAGATTTGCCCAAGGAGCCTTTAACAATACTTGAGTCTGAGATTCGCCAAAGGAGCCTTTAACAATACTTGAGTCTGAGATTCGCCAAAGGAGCCTTTAACAATATTTGAGTCTGAGATTCACCAAAGGAGCATTTGACCTTAAACCAACAGGCAATTCAAGACCTTGTTCAACTGCAGACACAATATTATTTTCTGGAAATGTAATTTAGTAATTTACGTTGATAATGGTATAATCTCATACAAGGAAGAGCAGGAGCTCTGAACAGATTTTTTTCTGCATGAAAAATAACAAATGTTCAAAACAGAAAAGAATTTGGGGAGGGGAGAGCAGAGTGATTTATAAAATAATATTTCCCCTTCTTCCTTTCCTCCCTTTATTAGGTGGGATGAGTGGTTCAAAATCTAAATCTCCAGAATTCTCTGTGATGAGCATCACCAAAGTAATACTTAGCTCCAATTGATCTTTCTACAAACAATCTATCCTCTTTCCTTTGGTCTTCTTCTCAATCCTTTACCTTCTACTCTCATGTTAAGTACATATATTGTTTAAATGTGGTTATCATTGTTTTGCCTCATATGTCTGTACCATCTCAAGCTGATCTTTCCAACTTTAAAGCTTAATTTTAAAGTGGCAAAACAAAAGACACAAATGTACTGATATGGCACCAACAAAAAGTCAAAAAGTCATATTGCAATATGGCAGTGGTAAAACGTGGAGATTTTTCACATTTATTCTTTTTCAATCATTGGATCTTGCTGGTGTAAGCTCCTTTTGGGACAGCAGGAACTTTGGTGCAGTCTAAACCAACACTGTTCATCTGAACTGCGATGTCAAAGAGGTAATCATAACACTCACACCTGGCATAGGATAAGAAATAAGTATACAAGGGCGATTTTAATGAGTAAAATAAATGCAAACAGAGAGAGGGTTTGTTTGTTTGGTGTTTTAGGGATTTTTTCAACTCTATAAGGTCAATTCAGCACCAATCGAGAAAACAAGAAGTAACAAAAGAAGTTTTAATGATAGAAAAAGAGGTTTCCAAGGAGAAAAAAATGCATATAAAATGAACAATAACCCAAATATCTAATGTGCTGAGAAGAAAAATTTCATGTATGTATGGGTTTGTATGTATATATGTATGTATGTTTATGTTTAACAGGAAAATGGATGTAAAGATCTAGCCGAAATTTGGTACGTGAATGTATTTTGAAAAGGAGATACATCTGGTAGCATAAATAATGCACTAGCTTCTACGTTCTCCTTAAAGAGTAACTTTCAATTTTGATGGAGGCTAAATCTATGCCAAACAAGGTTGCCATTATTATTCACCATCACCCTCTCCTTTGTGAAGGTCACTTTTGGTAAACAGAGTATCAATAGGACTAAATTGGATACCTATGTTGTAGCAAAGCCTCGATCTAGAATCTAGATTTATTCTAGCAAAGTTCTAGGGTCATTGTAGCAAAGATTAGATCTAGATTTAGATTCTAGCCACTGGCTCCCAGAAATTTGATTTTATTATAGATCAAGACCTAGATCCAGCCCTTGAATGAACTTAGATCTAGCCTCAAGAAGGAATGAACTCACACACCTTTAAATAAATACTGATGATTCACAGACAAAAATATTATCCCTCAAAAAAAAAAAAAAAAAACCATCAACAAAAAACAACATGGGAGTCATAACAATGGCCATCAAACCAAAAAAATGTGCTCTACAATAGCCACCAAGATTTCCTGCACCCTTAGCCTGCAAAAGAACTCAGTCTTTCCAGATAGCTATTGATTTCAATAATACATCTAAGCAAAAAATTGAGGATAGTCAATGATTATTATGTAAATATAACATAATCCCTTTTAATTCTCCACTGCATCAAATGTCACATACGTAACCGATAAATAGATGCACAACAAATAAGAGTACTGGCTCACATTGTTTTTGCTTTTTGCCATGTTTCTCCCCACACGTAAACTCCATGTCGACGAACTAGAACAGCACAACTGTCTGGATAATCATTCATAGCTGAGGCCATTGCTTCCTGTAAAATTTTAAAGAGAAAACATTTTTCATTGTCATAATGATAATGGCAAACACTGATCAATAAACAGAAAAGCAAATGATTTCAACAATTTTACACAAAAATGTGCACGTACTTAGGTAAATCTGAAAAGTTTGATATAAAATAATATTTGAAAGCCAGATGACTGCATTCACCCTCTGGAATACATTCCAAACTCAGTTGTAATAGAAAGTAAAGTAATTCTAAGATTACATTCATTTAAAGTAAAAATTAAAGGTATAAAAATAAATAATAAATCTAAAAAACAAATATTATTATAAGAATTTATTAAATGTATACATCCTGAACAATGAAATCATAAGAGGATCTTGAGTGACACCCTTGGGTGTTTTTTTGAAGTGTAATATACTATTGTATATCATTATATAATTATACACTTGAAGGTAATGCAATATATCAGACAGCATTTAAAGTGAACAAGTGGATCCAGCAATTTAAGATAAGTGAAGGAAAATATTTTGTTTCAGCTTTCATGTGGCAGATATGGCACATAAGAAAGGAAGAAAATGAAGGATAATGAATACAATTGAACAGTTCAGTTCTCTGAATATGCAGGACTTCACCGACAGTTAAGCAGTGACATAATGTATGCTTTAAGATTCCATAAAACACACCTTTCGGCAAATGCTGCTAGGCTTTAACCTTACGCATGTAGGTACAATGGTGTTTTTTTCAACGTTTTTCAAATGTCTGCTTCATCCATGAGGAGTAATAGATAATGAAAGTAAAACAAATATATACTGGGTTCCAATTATGAGTAAAGAATGAAAGGTGCACAATAAACACAACTCAATTTATCTTACATAAAGCACTGTGGACTTTGACTCTTAAATTAAACCAAAGAGGTAAATGTAGATCCAATTTCAACGCTTCTTTTCTTCTTCTTTCACCCTTCTCTTATAGCTATCATTAAAATTGATTGTTCCTGGATATTTAGTTCATCTTTTAAGCAGTCAAATTTCATTTAGATTCAGATAAGTGCCACTTCAGTTTACTTTGAGTTAATAAAAAGAAGCAAAGAGAAGAAAAAGCTCTGAATTACAATGTATTTATTTCTGTTCATAGCTATTTTCAATTGGTTAATCAAAATAGAATATCTGGTCTAGTATTGTCCCTGGTACAAACTATGAAACCCTATTGCTACTCATCCACTGAATAATCTTTGAAAATACCAATCTAAGTTCTTACAGTGCAACAATTCTAGTAAATGCCAGTTGAATTGCAATAAAGACATAAAATTCTGCAGAAAATGACTTTGCCCGCTCAGTGTGGTGGTTAACTTTTTCTTCTTATTCTTGAAAATGAAATAATCACTTGATTGTGTAACAGCAAAGAACAACATTGATGAGCACATTTGAGTGAAAATTAACAACACAAAGAGCAGCAAACAGTTTGAAATTGAACAAAATTCAGTGGGCATTGTCTGATAAGCAAAAAAGAAGTGATAAGTAAAGTGGGAACAACACATGGGATCAAATAAAATGGAAGACCATCAATGACATACGTGGATCAGCTGGAAAAAGATACCAAAATGGTAAGAGATATGCTGTGCACAACAATGGCAGACATAGACAGAGACTTGTCTAAGAGAGAGGTCACGCACATCCAACTGAGGTTGATGGAGTGGAGTCAGAAAGTAAGTTGAGTGAAAAGAGGGGTTAATATAAAAGTATTGCCATATGTTCCTATGTTATTCCTCTTGCATAGAGAAAACAAACTCAACAGAAGAGTGACAAATATCATGAAAAACCTTATATGCCCTACCAAAGACAACAATTAAACAGAAAACATAAACAGAAATCATTCAAATTAAAGAAATGAAAAATGTTGACATGTTGCATTCACATGTATTGCTATTTCAAGGTGGCTCAGAAATACATGTAGTGAGAACTTGGAAGCCGCAAGACTTTTTGGTTGCTCATGGTTCTAACCACTTCTGCATTCAAATGTAATTCATTATTCAAGGCAATGAAGAAACACTTCAAAAACATAATTTACCCTGTACCCTACGATTATACTGTTAGAGATTTGTCTTATAATAAATCTCCAGAAAAAAAACAACAAAACTATGGATGCTGCTGAAGTCATTTTAAGCATTGTCTACCTAATTGGCAAAAGAAACTACCTTTAAATCTCTTTCAAAAGGGGTGTTCTCAATTATTGGCACCACAAGTTCATCATCATACCTGTAGCTTTCTCCTGCAACAAAATCATTTATAAAATCAATATCGGTAGTGGAATTTATAATCCTCATCTGAAATCATGTGACGTAAAGGTCTAAGTGCTTGTTGCGTTTGTTTGTTTTTTAAGCATTAAGTCATGTTTCCAATGTTTCTGAAAAGTTCACTGAATTTGAGAATCACAGAATTCAAGTTCAATTGAAAAATTATGTTGTAATTATGTTTATCTCTCTGCCAGTAAAAGAAATCCAATAAGATATCCATGAATGATTTTATTAATGTAAATCACTTCATATTCTTATATAAAATATCCATTTAAGCCAGAAATATTTCATAATTTTTATCAGTACAAAATGTACCAGCCAAATTCAATGTACCAACACTTTTTCTTCCTTATACAAATGTAATTTTCATTTTTCTTCATTTCATCTGAAAAAAAACCCACAAACCACTGAAAATCACACTTTAGCAATGGATCATTATACAGGTAAATTTAATCCTCAATGATTTCGCTGCAAACAAATCTTTAGGGAGGCAAAAGATGTCAGATGGTTTTTCCACACTTTGGAGTTGCCAAAGCAGTTCATCATTTAACACTCTCTGCATAATGGTTTTTTGTAGGGTTTTCTGGTATGGAAGGGGTTTTGCTTTGGCAGCAACTTTTCAGCCTATTCTAACCACAAGTGTTTCTTTTATATGCATACTTTGTACAGGGGTCCATTGTGTCTCTCCAACATAACTAGACACCCAAATCCCACCTAGACAATCTACCATAGAATAAGCAAACAGAAAAAATATTTGAAAAGTTGCATTTGTCAGCAGTTGGTAAGACCCAGGATCAATTTGAGCCTTTGGCTCCAGAAGCAAATGCCTGAACACAAGACTACAGAACTCCCTTCATCGAGGAAAGATAAAACAGTAATACTAATAGTCCTTCAGGCAGGGTGAAATGTGCATTAACTTTCTTGTGCCCACTTCAACACTTTTGTTGCCATTATCCAGTACATACCATTCATTACCGCATTCAACTCAAATCAAATCCCAAAAGTCTCCAATAATAACTGTGATATACAAGGGCCACAACACCATAGAATGACAGAAGTTATTTCCCTTCTCTCAACAGACGTTCCGCCTGCTTGATGAATTTTTTCACCCCTCTTTGACCTATATTTTGATATATTTACAGTGTGTTTACTGATTTTCCACTTTCACTTTGAAAAGCCATCGTTGCTTTGGGTGATGACAATGTTTATCATCACAACTCTGACTCAGATAGTTTTAATTTTACAGAAAATTGGGTCAAGATTTAGTAGTGAGGATAGTTTAAGTAGCTCAGATGAAAATCTACCGACCAAGATTACTGGATTTTGATCTATATCTAGATCTGGATCTAGAGTAGGAAAACAATAATATATCCCATTAAGAGTGACACATCACCAGGTGATTCAAGCAATGACTTGAATAGGGCTACTGACATTTATGTACCCTTCAATTGGCAGTAGTCAGAAGGAGAGGTGATGTTGTTTTTGTTGTTGTTGTTGTTCCAGCAGATCTCGGGTAGTAGCCCTTCGTCTAAATGCCATCGTGAGGTAGAAGAATTTACAGGTCTGATGTAGTTGAAAACTATCTGAGTAGAGCGTATTTTCAATCTAAGGAACAGGTAGAAGGAGGGATGTTATGGGTTTATCTAAAGCTGCAGTTAAACATGATGTGGTCGATTGTCTCACAGGGAGCTGAGCATAGTTGTATTGTAGGTGGGTGTTGGGGGTTTAGACGGTTCAGGTGCACATTTAGGGGGGGATGTCCTGTACTCAGGCTAAAAATGGTGGTCTGGTCTTTTCGGTCAAGGCTTTGATGATGTCTTTTGGTCTTGGTTGACACATATGATGGTAATGCTTTCTTCCTGTTTCTCCCAGTGGCCATTTGTTCAGCCATTCTTCTTTTGCATTTGTGTTGATGATATTGCACACAATTTCATATAGCACGGTTGAGGTTGGCTGTGGAAGAGGTGACCCTTTTTTTGCAAGTCAAGTTTGTCTGCTTCTTCGTTTCCCCAAACTTGTGCATGTCCTCGTATCCATTGGACGACTATTTCTATCTAGTTTTTTGTCGTGAGAGCATTCCTTCTGGTGAGCAGAAGTTTGATCTCATTTGAAGTATTAGGCCTGTTACCCATCGCTCTTAGGACAGATTGTCAGTTTGAAAATACAACTATCATTGTTGGTTTAACAGCAACATTCTTGAGGTAAAGGTCAGCCTTTTCCATTGCTGCAGCTATTGCTTGTAGCTCTGCATCATAGTTGGAGCATGTTACTCCACATGAATCGTGGATTCCACTTGAGGTGTTGTTTGGGAATATCAGAACAATGCCATAGTCGGCAATGTGGGTTGTTTTGAATGCCGATCCATCTGTGTAGATGTGGATCCAATCGGGGGATAACTGTCAATAGTGTTGTCTGCTTCTAGTTTCAGGGTGACCTTATCTGTACCTTTATTCATCTCACTGTTTTGGAGTCTTGTATTTATGATGGGCAATTGAAGATTGTGATTTGGGCGCATGTCTTTGTGGAGAATTGTTATAGCCTCTCTATTTTCTGGGAGATGGTACTCATGTCTGCTGGTATGATGTAATATGGATTTTTGTTTTATTCTACTCTTTTATGTCCAGTTCTCAGTCATTTTCCTGATTAGGTGTGATTTTTCTAGCCTCCTATAATATCTTTCGAGCATTTTCACGGATGCTCTCTTTCTTGTAAGTTCAAGTGGTTCTATGTTCGCATGAATTTCACATGCTGCAGTTGGTGTCGATCGCATGTCTCCATTTATAAAGCAAAGTGCCTCGTTCTATACTTGATAAATTGTTCTGCGAGTACTTGCACTGGACATAGTTTGGAGGGCGATATTATAATCTACGGTTGATCTCATATAGCCCCGATACAGTGTTCTCAGTGTATCTCGATCAGATCCCCATTCTGTGCTTGCAAGCTTCTTTGCAATACATTTCGTCTTTAGTTCTTCAGCATGCTTATTGAAGTTTAATTGTCTGTCAAGAGTGACTCCCAGATACGTTGGACTGTCTTTTTTTTTCATGGTTTCGTCACCAATCATCAGTCTTATTCCTAGACGGTTCATTTTAGGTAAATATAGGGAAAAAAACTTTTGGTGGCATTAATCTTCAGTTTCCATATCTTGCAGTATAGACAGAAGGAAAGAAAGGTCTTATTCAGTGGTCTCTCACTGCGTTTGCTGAATTTGGATGTTTTCCAGAAAATCAAGTCATCAGCGAAAAGGGCTTTCTCCATATATATGGCATATGTTAAATCATTCATAAACATAAAAAAGAGTGTGCAATGAGTCAAGAACCCCGTGGGAGACCTTCTTCTAAACTGCCTTTGATGAAAGTCACTGATTGATTTTTGTTTGAAGCACTCTATCGGTGAGAAAGTTCTTAATCCATGAGTACAGCAGTCCGTGAATTCCCATGGGTTACATTTTTTATTAGAAGTCCTTTCCTCCAAACTCTTCGATAAGCCTGTTGGAGGTAATGAAAACAGCTGTTGTATATGTTGTTGATCTTGGAAACCATACTGGATTTTTGGGGTCAACCGGAACAGTTGATTCTCAGTTCTTCTGCTTTTTCTAAAGCCAGCCTGGTCTTGATCAAGTTTTCTTGTTTTCTCTAGCCACCAATACAGCCTTTGATTGATAATTCTTTCAACTAGCTTTCCAAGGCAAGATATTAGGGAGATTGGACGGAAGCTTTCAGGTTTAGTTCGTTCATCGCTTTCCTTCAGGATTGGTGTTATTATAGCTGTTTTCCACTGTCTTGGAATTTGTGAAGTAGTCCATGTTTTATTTATTAGTTTTAGCAGATGGACTTTCCCTAGGTGGCAACGCTCTTCCAACATTTCATTTTGGATTTTATCAGGTCCTGGTGTTTTCCTGATATTAAGCTTTTGAAGAACACCATTCAATTCATGCATTGTTAAAGGCTCTTCAAAGAGGGCAACATTAGCTGTTGGAGACTTTCTTTCCTTTTTAAGATCTTTAGCAGTGCTTTATCTTGTTTGCTTTAATCACTGATGAATAGTATTTGTTGAAAACATTTGCTTTTTGTTCATTTCCTTTTGTTTATCCGTTCTTTGTATGAAGGATTCGTCTGCCTTTTGATACCCGTCAGATTGTTCAGGAGGCACCATGCCTCTTGTCCCTCTTCCTGAGATCAATACTTGCACATGTATTTTCGCATTCACATTTTTATGATGTCTTTATGAGCCGTTTAGTTATTGCTCCAGATTTTGTAGTTTATCCTATTGGAC
>JAOWAY010102309.1:0-11085 GCA_028565895.1 Goniobranchus geometricus
ACAGAGTAGAATGGAGAAGGATAGTACGGATGTCTGGAGTAGCAGCAAACATCGACCACGATGATGCCGACAGGTGAGGTGATTATTATTATTATTATTATTATTATTATTATTATTATTATTATTATTATTAAGTCAATACATCTTGCAATGCATACTTCCTTCATCAAAATTGTTTTATATTATGTACTATTGATGTAAAGAACATTTTTTGTCGCAATATATCTTTGGTAAACCCAAACCAATTTTCCGTATAGTGGATTAATAAAGTTCATCTTATATTGTCTTATTTTATTTTCCAGGATAATTTGACATCCATACATTACGCTGTGCAAAACAATCAACCTGTGATGCTGCAAGCTTTGCTGGACCGCCTCAAGCTGAATGGAACTCATAGAGACTCTGACATAGCTCATCAGTTTGTAGCCATAGTGGACAGCAATGGTTGGAGTGT
Source organism: Goniobranchus geometricus (assembly GCA_028565895.1). Lineage (NCBI taxonomy): Eukaryota > Metazoa > Mollusca > Gastropoda > Nudibranchia > Chromodorididae > Goniobranchus > Goniobranchus geometricus. The sequence continues at coordinate 455 of JAOWAY010102309.1, forward strand.
CGCACACATGGCAGCTGCCTTGCCCAATCAGGTTAACTTACAGCAGTAACAGAATGTTATTATTAGTTTTATCACAACATATTGGAATATATCAGGGAGCTTTTTGTCCTGGAGTATAAAACTGTTGGTTCCCAGGTGTCATTTCAATCTGGCTCTTTGGAAAGTTTAAAAGACATTTGTCTGTCCAGCAGTGAAGTAAAGATTTAGAGGCCGCTACACTAACAAAGTCGCAGAAATGTTTTGCAGTGGGGTCAAGGTTTCTGACTTGTAAATGCAAGGGTCTGAGTTTGAAACCTGGCTGCGCCGTGGTGCTGTTTAGTCTTTCAGAAAGACTATTTACCCACATTTCCTCACCACACACAGGTGTTATTGAGTACCCAGCCATCGGCAGAGGAGGATCTTGCCAGTATGACAAAAGCAAGTGCATCAGTAAAATGGCTGTATCTATGTTTACTCCACATGCAGTTGAGAAGGTGTTTGGGTGGAAAGGGCCTGCCAGAGAACACTTTTACAGCTCTTTGAGCACACTTAGTTGATTTAGTGGTGTACAAAAGCTCAGATTTTCTTTTAAAAATTATTTTTAGAAATCAGATGGAGGTGGCAGAAATGAAGATGCTACATTTTTCAGTGGATCTAATGAGGTTGGTTGGATAAGGTGAGGAATGTGTTCATAAGGGAGAGCACTGGTAACACTAGAGTAGCCAAGTTTGCAGCCAATAGAGACTTAAGAATGAGAAGGTTTTGGCACGTTCAGAGGAGATGAAGGAGGAGGAGGAAAGTGTATCCAAAAATCATGAACATTTGTTTGACTTACTGAAACTCAAATGAAGCAACAACATGCAGTAAACATTTTAAAGGATTTAGGTATTGAATTGTTGTTGCTCCCAGTCAGCATCACTGTGTCCAGTGGTCACTGCAACACTGCTGACAATCCGCCGCCATTTTACTCTATCTTTGGTCTCCTATGGTATCCCTTATATCATGACAGCTATATTTTTATTTCATGTAGAATTTATATCTGACACCATTCTCTATTCACTCGATTGAGCTTTTACTTTCTTCACTTTTATACCATAATGCAGAGAAATCTATCACAGTGAAATAAGATGAGAATTTTCGCTTTTTGAATTCCATAATTTACTGCTGTCTCATCATTTTATATATGCTGGAATCTTTTTTAAGTGTAGTTGATAGATATGTGATTCAAATTTTATTTATTTTTTCTTCCATTCACAGGACTGTCTTATAAAACTGGCGGAAAGTCTTCCTCTAGACTTCATTTGCAAAGACAAAGAGGGGCGCTCTGTCAGGGAAGTTGCATCTCCAAAATGCCAGCATCTTTTGGTGGATATTGGTGTGTTGTTGTTTTTTTTCCTTCTATTTTACTCTCTTTTTATTTTCTACTGAGTTATGTACCTTTAAAATTGGGGCTACTTTTCCTTGTCATGCTTTACCTCTCCCTTGCATCATTAGAATGAATGTTCTGCTTTTCCAATCCTCCTTGTCCAGAAGTTGAGGGGTACGGGGAGGGGGTGGGCAGATGGGTGGGCACGGATATTGGGGGTAAAGTTGTGTGAGAATAAAGTTCAAACCCAAATAGTATCCATTTTCATGAGTTTGAGTATTTTAAACTAGAAAATTAGTAACAATGAAATTTTTACCTTTGATAGCTATAGCAGATGAAAAAACCCCTGAAAACTGACCAAGTAAGAAAATGGGAGAAGCAGGCAAATGGTGTGAGAATAAAGTTCACAACTACAATTTCCGTTTTATTGAGCTTGAGCTTTTCAAATTAGAAATTTTATTTGGTAATAGTGACATTTTTTACTTTTGTGTCAAAACATATTTTGAACATTATGAAAGGCAAAAATGTAAATAATCAATGCAATGCAGAAGGAAAGAAAAAAGTAATCCATAATGCAGACAAAGTAAGGAAATTCTTACAGACCTGTAAATCTTCAGCCAATTGGCGGAAACTCGCCTGTATCAAAACAGTTAAAATCTTGCCTACTCTTTCTGCCTCTTCCCTCCTTGATTAACGCCTCTTAAAATTTACACCGTACTTCAAGTCCGCAAGATTGCCTATTAGTTGCCAACCAAATGGACCCGTGCTTCTTCCTCTCTCTCTTTTACTGCCTTGAACATAGCCATAGGCTCACACAACATACACCCTCCTCGCCAATACTGAACACACACAGTGCGCTGTGAGGTACCATCACACATGCTTCTCATTAGTACCATTCAGACACTCTTTTTCCCATCCTTATGTGGCTTTGTATTTGCCAAAAGAGTAGCGAAAGAATTTAATTAGCGCAGAAGGGAAAGAAAAGCTGCGAAAATTTTTTCAACTAGATCGATCCCCACTGGGACATGCACTTGATTTTAACGTGGTTCCAGCAATGGGTCAGTGATCATATATGCTTCGAACAAGAAATATGGCAGGTAGATCTAGATTTTAGATTTCTAGATCCAGTGTGGTTTTCGCTGACCATGACAGTTAGGTAATCCTAAAGAAGAGTGTTGTCTGTTCAAAATGCCGAAATATCAATATTTTTTCTTCTCATTTTTTCTAAATGGTCGTTTTTGGAATTATAGTTCAAACACTTTTTGTGCTGGCTGTTTACAGATCAGTTCTTATCATTTTGATCAAAACAAATGACATCATATTTTTGTTTTAATTGGCATTTACATAAGGTTAATTAACTCTTAATTCTTACATCCTGACATAGCTGGATCAAGTGCTATCTAGGTAAAAGTTGTCATTATATACTCACTTAAGAAATATTTAACTCCACAGACCGCCCATCTAGTCCCATTATCAAAGTCCAGGTAGAACTCCAGTACTTCCTTGCCAACTCGTTTGTGTCCAGCGCCCAGCTTGGTACCTTAGACTTGAGCCCAGGGATCAGCTGGCAGGCTATTGAAGACCGACTCCAGGCTGTCCTCAAATCTTACTTGGCCCAGCTGGACGTAGGCCTGAAGACCCGCCGCATCAATCGCCTGGACTCTGATATGAACTGGATAGACAAAGACTTCACTCTTGGCTTGACGATGAGTAACATTAAACACTTTGAAATGGGTAAATTCACTATTTATTCAGTTGATAAAGTTCATGTGGATGTATGCTCAGTTGCTATACATCTTATATAAACCAAATCTGTAGAGGAGAGAGCATCGGCCTTTTATAAGTTTTGACAATGAGCAACATTAAACACTTTGAAATGGGTAAATGTCACTATTTATTCAGTTGTTAAAGTTGATATGGATGTATGTTCAGTTGCTATACATCTTATATAAACCAAATCTGTAGAGCAGAGAGCATTGTCCTATTATATGTCTTGTCTCTTTAAAGTCATGGCACCTTTGACAAGGCTGCTTTAAATTTAATTTACAACTCTTTTTAAAATGGAAGACAGCTGTGGCAACCTTAAAAAGAGGAAGTTGGTATGAGATGAAAAGAGATGAATGTAGATATAAATTGCCATAACTTTATAACGTTGATTTCTTTGTTCCTGTCAAACCTGATGTATTAGTTTGACCTCCCTTTACATCATGATCATTTACATTTATCTTTTCTTTTTTTTTTCTTTTTCGGAATTTTTTTTCTTGCTATATTTTTTTTCTTCAAATTTTATGTTTGTGTACTTAGAGAAAAAAAAAGGTTCTTGCCATGCTCAAAACCAAGATAAAGATCTATATAAAGTGGTTCTTGTCTTTTTGTTCATGCACTTAGTCAAAGTCTCATGCAACAAATTCTTTGATATGTCTTCATCTGAGATGGATTCTCTTTGCTGTCAGTTAAAGGATTTAATAGATTTCTTTGTTGTGTTTATCATCGAAGGTTATTACAAATGGACTCCAGGCATGCAGACAGATACATCTCCCTACTTGATTCTCTGCAATAATGAACAAAAGAAAGTCACTGTTGTTGTAGATGGTAAGTCAGCCCTGATTTGTATTTACTTGCATCTTTGCAAGCAAGATTATATATTTATACAATTTTTTAAAAAGTTCTGCCTGCATTTTCATCTGTGTTTTGTAATAATGTAAAATATGTTGTGTGATGATTAAAATTTCCATCTCTCTCTTTATGAAATAGAGCTTCATCTTTGTATGCAATATTTTTTTAAAGAAGGCATTAAGGATTCATAAATTTTAGTTGTAAGTCACAAGACTGCCAGCTCCATTTTCTTTTAAAGTGATAACAAATTAGAAACATAACATGAAAATGCTTTTTTAAGCTATATGATGAAACTTTGAAAATGATAAAAGGTTGATATAGTGCTTATGTACTAAATTGTTTGGTTGTTCGTAGTTTAGCAGATGGAATTCAAAAACTTTTTTTTAGTATTGGCACCATCTTAGATGAAAAAAAACTATGGGATTTTTCTTGCACCTAATTCGGATGTAAGGTGGTGAATTTGTTTTTGTTCTCTTTACAAAGTATTGCAATTTTGTAATGATGTTAGAAGTTAATTACATGAGTGAGATGATAAACCTTTTTTTGAACAGAGCTTGAATGGTTTAAGTATACGCTAAAAGAAAAATTATTTCCATGGCATTGATCTGGTTGCTGTTGTCATTTTTAATAAATAACACATCTTCAGCCTCTTTTTTGTTTTTCTGGATGTGCGTGGTTTTCATGTCGTCGATTGTTTCTGGTTTTGTTGGGTTGTTTTTCGTTCGTTGTTTTTTTTTTTTTTCTCAAATAAAGCTCATCAAAAGTTGTGTTTTTCATGTACTTCAGTGGGGCTTTTAAATGGCATTTGATTACAAGGTATACGCTGCTTGAAAAATCACCGTTCTCTTTTTAAAATTCTATCACACACAGGGCAATATAAATACATGCATCATAGGCCTTGGGAAGTTTTAATGTTTCTGTCATTCTCATGTTAGAAATGTGTGGTGATGTATGATTATTATGATACTAATAGATCCCTGAACCCAGTATTTTGTCCTTTTGTATTTTCCTCCCCATATGTATGTTTATTTTCAGATTCTGATAACATGTGTGACCTGATTGCTTTTGATGTGCTCCATCCTGTGTTTAGCATTAACAACTATCTTCGCCTGGTCAGTCCGATATATGTCTTTGCTTTTGGTTTGTTTGCTTGTTGTTGTTTTCTTTGTTCCTTTTGTTTGTTCTAATTTGTTAAATTAACAAAACGTTTCTACCCCTTTTTTATTTTATAAATGCCCTTATACCTTTCTTGCTCTGATTGCATTTTTGCACCATATGCCTTTTCCCCTTCCTTGCCTTGTTCACAATAATGAATCTCCTTTACTGCAATTAAGAGATCTGTTGAACACTGTATATCTAGACACAACTTTCTGTTTTACCCATTGAAGCCTCCTTTCTAGGGTTGCTTTAACAGAGACATCACAAAAGGGCAACATTGACTGTTGTTTTGAACTGTTTTTTTTTCCTCATTCTTTTCTTTCTGGTGCTCAAGTAAGGAAACATTTTCCAATGTGAACAGGCTCAGATCAGATTCTAAACTTTGAAAGGATCCATATCTACATTGAGATCTAGCTTTAAGGGAGATGACGGCGCTCTAGTAATGTTTTTTTGTTGTTGTTGTTTTTTTTTTTTTGTTTTTTTGATGAAGGTAATGTGTTCATTGATGGTTGGGACTCTGGTGGAAGTCATGTTTACAGGCAAGGCTCAGGCTAAAACTTCCACCCTGTTGGGCACACGTACTTTTAGGGGTCATGGACAATGTCTGATCAGACAGGCACTTATTCACACCTTAGTTTTGGGAGATAAGCAGGCAAAGTGCCTTGCCTAAGGCACATAAATGCCAAGGGCTTGTGTTTATGAGCCAGACGTTACTGTCCTTCATGTTAAACACCCACTATTGTCATGAAAGAAAAGAACAGCTTTTTGCCTTCAAGAAATGTAAAAATTTAGTTTACATTAACGATACTGCTGAACTTTTAAAGAGATTTTGGATTTTTTTTTCTTGTGTTTGTCAACATTGGACATAATGTTTCTAATTGATAATGGATCTTCATCTTCTTTTGACCTATCCCATTAGGATTTGATTTTCTGTCACTAGTCAGTCCTGTTCAATGCACCTTTCTCCTTCAGACTTACCATTACCAACTATATCTATTCATAATTAAATCAAATTCCCTATTCCTTGGTCTTTCTATTTTGTTTTTTGCCTGTTGCTGCCCATTCTGGGCACTCTCTTGCCACTTTGCCATTCACCTCTGCTCTGAACATGCCCAAAGCATCTCAGTCTGGATTCTGTCACTTTTCCTGCAAACCTGCCGACAGTTAAAATGGCACATCAGTTTCAAATTATTGAAGAAAATCAGTTTGACTGGCACTGCCACTAAGCTATATACACAGCCTTTTGGACATGAAATATTTAAGACTGCTTTGCAAGTTATAGAATTATATAAACTCTGTTTTTAGAAATATTTGCTAAAGGATGCCAGAATAGGTTATTGAAATTATTATGTGAAGTTTAAAGGTCTCAATGCCATGTTTTGAAATCATTCTTGCTGACAACAGTGCAGTTGTTCCTATCCCATTGATATTTGGTGAATGAATAAGGTTTATTGTTCACTTGCCTTTTAATTAATTTTTTTTTCATACCTAGATGGAGCAGTACAAAAGCATTATATTCTATGGTCCAGCTGGGAGTGGAAAATCTTATCTCGCTAACAGACTCGCTCAGTGCATAGCAGTAAGTACTTATGGTTAATATTTGACAAAAAAAAACCCAACAAAACACAACTTATATTCCAACGTATGTGAAAATTGAGCAAAAACTTTTGTTTTTACTTAGTAAAAATGGTGGGGTATTGCTGTTGAATAAAAAGTAAGAACTCATGTTAAATTTAAAAAATTGGAACAACTCAACTATAAAGACGGGGCAGGAAACGCGAAATGTTTCGGGTCTCACCCTTCTTCAGACAACACAATAAGACAAGCAGATGAAAGAATTACATTAACAGGAACGGCGGGAAAAAAAACAACCTGAAACACAAAAAAAAGCCTGCATTATTCCTCAAGAAGAAAACAAAATGATAATATGACAGTGTGTTATTATGAGGCAACGAATCAAACCAAGAAAATTGTTCTGATGCTGACAAATCAAGAAAATGCTATGCCAACACCAATACTAAATTAACAAAGCCTTGTAATTAATGGCTTTTTGCATGAAGCAATGGGATGAACAGAGAGAATGAGCTCAATAAAGACGTCAACGAGTGGATAATAAAGTTGAAATAGGATGGCTATCATTGCCATATTGCAACCACTGCAGACATCTGCTATTGACCTGCTAGTTTCAACCAGTTTGTCAAATGGATTTTTATGACCAACACTCACAAGGTTGTAAAGTCAGTCAGGTGTTCCTGTTAGTCGTTGAATGAAGTTTGGAGAGGAGGTACAGAGTTATTCAACCTCAACAGTCCAATCAAAGATGTGGATTCATTGGTTTGCATGCAATTCATCGGCCTGAGCTTCTTCCCACTAAATTCTGAAATCTCTTCAATTGGGACGATTTTTCGATTTCCTAAGGGTGTCCCAATAACGAGAGGCCCTTCTGCATTATCATAAATATTTTGGGTTCTGATTTTTAAAAATAACTTTCTTATATTCTCATTGTGATCTGATTTTAATCTTGAAGAGATTTATTCGTATATATATTTATTTATATCTTTCAGGCTCAGGAGAATTCTTTGGGCCGTAAACCAGCCATTTATCAGCTCAACCTTCAGGCAGGATTTACCTCTGCGAATTTTATCAGTTTCTTGAAGCAAAGAAGTGAGTTTTATTTCTTCAATTCTTAATTATTGTATTTATCTAACTCAGAGGTAATGTTTATTAACAGTAATAGGGAAGAATTAAAAGAATTTGATTCATTATTGGCATTGATTAATTTTGTTAATTACTAGATATCTGAGTATTATTATTTGAGCTTTAAATTAGACTTGTCTTCTACCCCTTAAGAAAAAAAAAATCACGCTTTAAAAAAAAAAAATTAAAACCCACAAATTTGGTTAAAGGTACTTTGAAATCATATTGATGTAGATCCATATGTTCCAATTGTCTTTTGATATTTTGCTTTATAAATTTCATTTTACTCACAGTTGATTGGAAGCTAGCTTGAAATAACAAATTTATGGAGTATGTATGTTAAATGTTCTTTTTATGGGCTTTTAAAATTTCATTTCATTTGACCTTGAGTGAATTTTATTTGAGTTCTCAAAGAATTTTTAAAAAAAATTGCTTTGATCCTAAACGGATGTATTTTTGATAACAAGGAAGAGTTCTGATTCATTTTGAACATGCACTTCACAAGGTGGTATGTTATATTTTAACCAAAAGTCATGGGAATTCCTTTTGTTTCTAGATTGTGTGCTGACAGTTAACAAAGATTCACCAAATCATGTGCCAATTTTAGTTTTGGACAACCTGGAAGTCGTGGACATTGCCCAGTTATTTGGAGAACTTTTGGATCCTATGGAGTTTAGAGGAATCGGCCATGCTTTTTGTTTAAGAGGTGAATGCAAATTTACTGCCTTCCTTTGTTTCTAAAAGGCATTGCCATTTTTTAAAATGTCTAATGTAGGACTCCTCTAATGCAAATATTCCATGGAGACTCAAAAATTGTTGGGATTACCCATGTTTTTCAATGTGACAGGAAGGCTGTGATTTTAATTTATACTTTATTTTCACTCATAAAGGCAGTTTAAATTTCTTTAGTTTTGTGCTGAAGATTTAACAGTCATAGTAGACGTTGAAGATTATTTTGTCAAATTGTCTTCTTATTTCCAGTTGGAATATCCCTTCACAGAGTGACTCCAGAATATGAGAAAGTGTCATCATCACAAATAAGACATCAAATACATTTTGATTTGCCTTCCAGGATTCATTTACCTTGTTTAGCTCAGCCCCCACGAATTTACTTATAATCAGTGAATTGGGCAGACTTATTTTTATTGTCTTCTTTTTCTTTTTCTTCTCGTATTTCCTTGACTCAGTTTTCAGATTTGTGATAAAATTATCAAGTTGATCCTTTAAGAGGATCATGATAGTGTATGTGATTTCATTACGACACAATTCGATTAAAAATAAATGAAAAATGAAAAATTTGTAATGTTTACAGGCACTGCGGATGGAGAGAATGGCATGCATTATCTTCAGGATCATTTTTATGTCATTGGAACAATGAACAAATCTAGGTGAGTTGATCTTCAAAATTAAGGATTAAGATTTTCTCTACTATAATAATGCATTGTTCTATGATACCATTTATTGCATTAGATATCTTTGAAAGGTCATTCCTCCTGAATGGTAATTGGTATTTTATTTCAGTTATGCTTTTGAAATACTTCAGTTGGCTGTCCCTTGTAATCTTTTTCCTTGTTCTTGTGCAGCAGTCTTCTGTATAATATTTGATTGTGATTTTCTCATTGTAGACAATTTTCAATGACTGAAAATTTCTTTTCCCAGATCTCTCGGCGTTGACTTGTCAGTCTTACCTCGTTTTCGTTGGATTCAATTTCGACTTGACACAGAGCCTCTGAGAGGTCTCCTGGCTCGTCACTTCCTGAGACGTATCCTTAATCTCTACCAGGGCTGCTTGCCTCCTCCAGATGAACCTGTTTTCAGGGCCATCGAATGGGTGGTTTGTGTGTGGCAGCGTTTGAATGACAGTCTAGTCAAGCTAGGCCTGCCTGAAGTGGTCGTAGGGCCTTGCTCTTTGTTTAAATGTCCCTTGGAAAGCAAAGATTTCACACTTATTTTAGAGTGAGTGAAGCGTTTGATTTATGCTGTATATACTCAATGAAGGAAATGATCAGAATATTGGGTGTCCCTCAGAAATGCACAACGGGTAGATGATTTTAGATGGCACCCCACTCTATTCAAATCGATCCACACGTACAAAAGGATTATCGATTCTGGTGTAGCGTTGTTGATTTAATTTCCATGGTGAGCCAGTAGAAGGATGATGAGAGCAGATCAGCATGCAGTAAAGTGAATCAGGCTCTTGAGAAATTCAATTCAAACTGTTAACAATAAAAACAAGGAAGATGACAAAGTAAAAATCAAAGTCAAATCCTCTCTCTTAGTCTTTTGATCACTTAAACTTCAAGCTGCAACAGCATCTGCATAAAAATGACAAAATGATCCAGGTCTTTAATGGGAATCATCACCTGGCTGTCTCCCTGGTAATATCATTCGATTAGGGCATTCCCATGCCTCATCATGTCGAGCGTATCTTCTGCTTCACAAGACTGATTTCAATGTAATGAAGTGCAACATGTCTCAGGAGAAATTATTTTATCGGCCTAAACCATTTTTTTACAGATGTGATTCGCCTTACCTCCCTGTGCATTTTTTTTGGACACCCTGTAGTATATCTCTTATCTCTTCATTTCATTTATCTTGTAATCTTTTAAATCTTTCACCTTTTCCCCCCTTTTATTTGTCCACTGAAGTCTGATTGAGTGATTACGATATATACTCTCAGTGATTACGATATATACTCTCTCTCTCTCTCTCTCTCTCTCTTTCTCTCTCTCTCTCTTTGTCTCTGTCTGTCTGTCTGTCTGTCTGTCTGTCTGTCTGTCTGTCTCTCTCTCTCTCTCTCTCTCTCTCTCTCTCT
>JAOWAY010102420.1:0-11084 GCA_028565895.1 Goniobranchus geometricus
CACATACATTCCAAAATTTCTTTGAATGGAAAAATATGTAAATCATAATAAGAAAATATCATCCAAAAAAGGGAAAAGTTAAAAAAATTACCAACTCCACCAAAAACATTTTATAAGCTGGATGAAAAACAAAGCACAAGGAAGAGTTAAGTATTTTACCAGGCATTCATTCAGTTTGTTCAACCATATCATGTCAGATTCCAAAGGTTATTGTTTGCCCAAATTATTATTCCATCTTTAAATAATTCTTTTTATTGTTTTCATTTCAAACACGTGAAGGTGAAAAACAAATATTCTTCTTTGAGTTATTTTTGTTTTAAAAAAAATGCTTGCAAACTTCCTTCGAAATCAGGAAACTGAAAAACACAGGAAGTCCTAGTCACAATGCTTTTTTAGGCCTTATATAATGATTCTGAGATGCTCAAGAAAATTATGTGAATCTTATCTCCAAACAGGAAAGAGAATAGTTGTCATTACCTCTAGGTCTACAAAGCTATTCATGATATTAAGCTCACTTTTACCAAATAAATTTCAGTGAGCTTATGCAAATGATCTTATATGAACCAATTATCTCTATAGAATGGGGAAAAAATAACAGAAAATGCAATAGGTTGATTTTGAAAAATCATTATTTATTTCCAGGACAAGACCTAAGAGGAATATGTACAAGTCCAAAATTCAGAGGGATGTGAATCAGTTCTGAAAATAAAGACCTTTCCCATAACCCATGCTACAAGGCAACTAGGCTATACAAGGAACCTCATGAAATGTGTCAATTGTCTTTTTACCTCAATGCCCAGTAAGCATGAAGGTGGAGAGCTGTGACATACTGAGTTTTACCGTATTACCTAGCAGCCTTTCATATTGAGAGTGAAATGAAAAACTGTCGTGATAAATGGGTGGACTTTTAAATACATTAATAGTACATTCAGCTGGAACTAACAAGTAAAACAGATGAGAAGTGACAAGTGATTTACTAAGTATGAAAAGAAAGAAGAACAGAATGAGTACGAACAAGAAGAAGCTGAAGGTATTAAAGTGAAATAGCTGGGGAAAGATGGAAACAAGGAACAATAAGAGATAAGGAATTGATGGAAGGGATTACTGAAAATAAGTTTTTAGTTAGAATGATAAGTTCTAAAATTACAAGAAAAAGTCATAGAACAACAGAGCACTGGAAATGGTTTTGAGACTAAAAGATTTCTGAAAGACAATAAGATACCAATACACTGAATGGAACAGAATGCTAGCAGTAGCTCAAAGAAGTATGGAAGAATTCTATGTTTGACAATGATTGCTAAGGATCACTTCAGCACATATCTGTGCTGACCTCTTCATTGACACAATTGATTTCTGCCTTTAGTTTTAAAAGTGTTGTACATGAATGTTTTTATTTTCTGATGTTCTCAAAGCCCAGTTGGGAAAAATCTAATGGGTCAGAGGAGTGAACAAGCCATTTGCTTTCCAAGCTTGTGGATCAAAACAGAGACCTGTTCTTTTCTTTCTCTGTGGCAAGGATATTCACTGAAACTGTATTCATCTGGATAAGGGTAACAGATAAGGTTAACATTTTAGATATCAGAAACTTATGTTTCATCCAAGACCTACTTATCAAATTTTGTTAACTATTTTGGCACACTTCGTAACAAACCATTACAATTACACTCCAAGTAACAAATCTACAACTATGCGTAAATTAGGTTGGACCCCTCGAGAAGACAACAGGGCGAGGATTAATCCAAAATTTCTCTATAAGGCACTAATAATCTAATCGGCTAATCAATTGATAAGTACCAATTCAGCAACCGTAACATAAATACAGGACAAAACCGAAAGAGAGTCAATTTTCAACAAAAAGATCCATTTTTGGATTTTCATATTTACATCAAGAAATATCACTTCTCTTGAATATTCAAGTTAATGTGAGTGGATTGAGTGCTTATTCCATCTTTTACTAATTTATTAGATATGAGTGGTACCTTTTTGGAGGAAAACACGCCTTTCCTCCTGCCATTAGGCTAGAGTAATTGGTATCAATTTTCTACTCTTATACCCTGCCTCCAAACGCAGTAAAGTTGAAGACCATTTGCTGTTTTTTAGAGCACAGGGGAGAGGGAGAACTGAAGGCTTCACAAAATCCTAATAAGCATTTTCATCAAAGTGTGTTGTCCCAATGAAGCAAAGAGGCCTTGGGTTCTCTGAAAAGCTTGCTGCCGGTTAAGCCTTTGTAAAAAGTCAATGAGCATTGGCATTGGAGAGGTGCTTGTAGGCTGAGCACAAAAGGGAGCTTAAATGACTTTTCAAAGTCTACATTTTTCATTTCAACGTCAAATGCCCATCACACCTGTATATGAGTCAAACTGATGTAATGATGTTTTGTTCCATTGTATGGGTTAAAATCTTTACATTGTGTGGGTGAAAATCTTTTTATTGTATGTGTAAACATTTTCACATTGTGCGTTTCTTACCAGTCATGACATGACCAATACAGCAAATCTAAGTTCCTTCATAATTGACACATTTCATCAGGTTCTCATTCAAAGAAAGAAAGAAAAATCACAAACTATATTTCTTCTTCCTTAGCGGCTAGTATCTATAAACAAATATTTTTCTCATCAGCCATTCCAAAAATAACATAGCAAAAGAAAAAAACAAAAGATTTCTTTTTAATTACGAAGATTTGTGTCCTATGAGTGGTGTTTACATGAGAATATAAATCTCATAGTTTGATAAAATATAGCCAGACTTTATCCAATGTTTTATCATTAAAGAATTCTCGGTTTCGAAACAAATGATTTTACTGATAAGGACAAAAACAAAATATCCACCAAGAAAGGCAGAAACCAAAGCCCTTTTCCCCACAGCTTATATTTATAAGTTCCAATACCAATATAGTATATTTGTGTTGAAAACATACTGTCTCCATGAGCCAAAGAAAATTACCAGGGTATTTTAAAAAAATACGAGCAAAAAAGCAACCAAAAAAAATAACCCTTAAGATCTTTACCTTTTCCAGAATTATGAACCAAACTATTGTTAACATTTTCAATAGAACTAAGTGATGGTTTCTCTTTAAGGCAAGTACAAAAGGTGTAAAATGAGAATAATACACTAAAGGAAATTCTGAACGATACACTGAACAATAAAGAGTATCTAATGAACAACTGGAGCCAATGACTAAATAAAGAAATGAAAACTGTGCACCTAAATTAATAAACTGACTGACTAATATGAAAGATTTCAGGGCAAATCAATTGGGGGATCAAAAATCATGCAGAGATTCACATTGACTAAAATCTGTGATGTTTATAAAGACAAAATACACAAATTAAAAATAAGAAGCACAACCACAAAAAGCCCAGGATGCAATGCCATTTTCTGACAAGTTTCAACAACAGCTACCTTTAAATGTGCACACTTTTAGCTGACAAACTGAAATAAGACTTGTATTCATGAGGAATTCTATCACCCAATTTATCAACCAGTTATACAAACTGGGCTAGTATTTTACCCATCAAGTTCTAAGATCCTGAAATAAAATGAAATAGCCCCTCAAAAACAAAAGACTACCAAGACAAAGGGAGGAGACTTGTATTTGTATGCCAAAGTAAAGAAAGTAAAGATGACATTTACATAGCACACATTCCATTGTGTTACCATGCCCATGGCCCTTTACAAGGGCGTTTAACTTCCCTGACCAATAGCAGCACAGAACATTTCGAACAAGACCTGCGGCCTGTTAGGTTTCAATGTCATTTTTGTAGACAAAGACAGCGCTGTCATTAATGGCCTGTTACTCTTTCACACCCTGAGGTAAGGGAAGTGAAGTGCCTTACCCATGGACACAATGCCCGTGACTTGGTCACACTAGCAAGGCTCAAACCCACACGGTCGTGCACGCTTGTACTGACCATGTCAAATGCTTTTTGCCCCTCGACTCATGTCAAGATGTGATCACCACTTAGCCACTGACAAGAAATTGATGGATTTGATGAGTAAAATAGGAGATTTTGATTGAATCTAGGAAAAAATAAGCAGCCAAAAAATTAAAACAAGGAATAGATGTCTTCAACTATCAAAGACAAGCCTTGTCTTGTTTGTTGACAAGACAACTAATAATATGTATAGATTTGCTCATTTATTAATAATAAATTAATTCAATTTTCCAGTTTCAGCAATGATTCCTCATGAATTCAAGAGACTAGTGACACTTGTCTGAAGATAAGGAAAACTTCAGTTGATCTTTTTGTGTCACAAAATACAAAAGTTGAGTGCAGCAACAGCCAGGTAGAATTCTTTTTATGGGCCAAACTTACTGAGTGCTGAACTTCTCTAAAAGCAGCCTCAATCTCTTCGTCTGTATCGTGACCTTTCTGATCGTCCGTGCGCGATGCTTTGCTTGGCTGACAGGAAAAAATGGTTGTAGGCAAAATAAAACGAAAAAAAAAAGGAAGATGTTACATACAAAAAAGAAAAAGGGGTGATAAAAAATGTGGCATTTATGGCCATGTTAAAGAAATTGTGCTTTGGGAATTCTGAAAAAGAATTTTGTCAGCTTCTGCTGATATCTGTTTGGAACTTTTGGGGCAAATACTAAAATCTTAAAAAGATTGCCTACAAAAAAGTAAATTGAAGATTGGCCCAGACAATAAAAATGGTAAAAATAATCATGCAGAAATACAATTCAATTAAAAACAAGTGGGAAAAAAAAAGTGAGAGAAGAATCCATTTCATTACAAATTGACGGTCCAAAAAAATTCTTTAAAAATAAATGTTTCTACCATGCCTGACTCTGAAGCATCAATTCTTGATTGATTGATTCTGATTATCAACGAAATGCTTAGACTCAGAAAATCCTTAATTAATTGAAGAGCGTTTTTCCAAAACTCAGTATCCCTAATTCAAAATTTCATGATTTTTTTTCAGAAAAGGCAGCTGCTACAAAAAACAGGGATGATTTTGAGAAAAAAAATTAGCAAATAGATGTTCTCCATATCTCAGTGGAGTTTTCTAAACTCATTTTGATGACTTTTCTTTGACTTTTGCTGTTGCTGTGCATAGCTAAAAACAAGAATGAATTTTTCATCGTAAATGCACATACTGAGTTTTGGAAAAACGCTCTTCAATTGACTGTTGTAAAGGATTTTAAAATGCTAAAAAAAAAACCATAAATGAGTGCACAGCTGAATATGGCTGAGAAAAAAACAGATGAGAAGAAAAACTCTGAAGCAAACTGATATTGTACATCTTTATACCTAGTACAGACATGTAAATACAATTATATGAAATTAGTATCACAGCAATTAAAACATTTTACTAATTGATTTAATAGGAATAGTATGGGTGAAATGTTTAATTGAATTTAATTAATGAGGCTGTTATTCTACTGACTAAGCAATACATTGGCTAGGGATTAGAGAAGAGTTTGTGGAGAGGCTTGTTAGAGCTAACAACGTACAGTGGCCATTGTTCGCATGATAGAATATAACATTTCTTCTTTTTTTTTTTTTTTTTAAAAAAACTTGTTAAAGATACAAGATAAGTATTTTTTCCTTCCATCATTTAAATTCAAGTTGAATGAATTAAGTAAACACAAAAAGCACTAAAAGAAGACATCAGAAAGACTTTCTGAAATTTTTAACGCTCAAAACATTCTTTTCTATCATTCAAACAACCTAGTTATTAGACTTGCCTAAATTGGCAGTTACTGATCCAGATTCATTTGACTTTGCTTTCTGTTCTTCTTGCCTTTGAAAAACTTCATTTTTGTTAACATATCCTGGAGACCTTAAACTTTAAAACCAAAAGGGTAAATATGCTTCCAGTGCGTTCCTAGAGGGTAAAAAACTAACACTTAATAAGACAACCAAAAAGGACAGGGGTGATAACTCAGAAGAAAACACAAATTTAAAAAAGAAATTAAAAGGTGGGGGGAGACTAAAATAAAACCAACATGAAGACAAAAATAACAGAGCCCTCCACCAAGGGGGAAAATGAGAAAAAGTTCTAATAAACTACCCAGCCAAACCCAAAGCTGGCTCTAAAGAGAACTTGAACAAATTTACCTGCAGCCCATAAACCTCAAACCAACTATATAAGATTTAAATTAAAGTCTCCATTTTGCCACTCAATTCATGAAAATGGTATAGTTGTAAAATTACACTCAAGTTTGATAAAATTCCTTTTTTAAAACACATCTTAACCCTTCATTGCTCTATGAAAGTTACGGCCAAATAGAAAAAAAAATGCCATAGAACAGGAACAAAAAATTCTGAGCATATTCAAAGGAGTTCCTCTTATCTGATTTCCTCAGAAAAAAAAGATAAAAAGAGAAATACCCAGGATCAACTTTTCTCCCTTCTCCAAATTTCTATTCCTAAACTGAATAAACCTTATATCCCACACCCTAGATCTTACCTTCAGGTGTCCCCCGAGATTTGCTCCTCCAGTTTCCGTTGGTGTCCGCCTGACCTCTCCAGAAACTGCCTGTATGACAGAGAGCGGTAGCAGAACAGGATCAGAATCCACAGACTCCACCCCAGTTGTGGAAACAGTCCGGAGTGTCAACTCGGCAGGAACACCGTTATGAAAATCACTGGAATCCAATATCACATGGTCAGCTGAGGAGATAAAGTTTCAATGCTTAGATTAAAATGAGAACGTCTGAGTGGAAAGGATCTACAAAAGACATTCACAACAGTTTTTTTTTAAATTCAGTTGTGTCTGTCACTCTTAACAATGTCAAGGTCCTTGACCAGACTTCCATTTACTTTTATTCCCTGAGATTGTTTCCAAAACTTGTTTGTCTCAGACACTAAAAGATTCTAGAATAAGATGCAATTTTAAATCAGATGCAACAGTAGCTAGTGCCAGGGATGTACATGCAAAATAAAAATAAAAAATTAGAATAATCACATGGCAATAATATAATAGAGAAGTATAAATACATCCAATTAGCAAATGTCAAAGAAATTTAGGAAAGTTTTTACTCTACATATGTGAAAAAGTTCTGAAATCAGAAGAAATCTGAAGGATTTATACCACCGTAGTACACTTGGAAAATGCCCTGCAGTCCACAACCCACAAACACAGGAAAGAAAAATCTGGGTCATTTAAACCAGACATGCGTATTACCAGTATTATTGTGTCTGATTGAGTGAATCAATATAGATTTGTATAAATGTGAACAAGACAAACTGTGTCCAGACATCCCAAATCTCTTATTGCCATCCCTTACAGCAACAACTTTGAGGGTTCTACTGCAAATTATTTGTTGAAGTTGGCTTCTTTTTATCTCAAACTACAACTTATCCATCCTCTCCATCTTCTTTTTCCCAGACTTACTTTCACTCCTTTATTTCCTGTGGACAAATCTTCATGTTTTACCTTGTTTTGCTGCTTCATTCTACATTACTTTTCTAAAACAGCCACTGATTTCACTTATGGAGCTTTTTGGCACTAATCTTAGTTATTTCCTACATCTCTGGTCCATTAAAAAGATGCACTTCTATGTATCTAAGTTGGAAAAGAAAGTGTTAAGGAAGCTAAAAGCAGAGTGCAAAACAGTAGATGCATGTTTACAAAAGACGGAGATTTTAAAATTTATTACAAGTTATGGTGAAGGTAATGAATAATTTTTCGTTGCTTTGTATTTCTCGATATACCTGTGGACATCAAATTTTTGTCTTGTTGACTATTTCAAAAGCACCTTTTTCCCTGAGGCCCAGAAGACATGGGGGAAAGGGTCTCTCTTAAACTCTGAGACATATGAGGGAAAGGGTCTCTCTGAAACTCTGAGACATATACGGAAAAGGGTCTCTCTGAAACTCTGAGACATATGAGGGAGAGGGTCTCTCTAAAACTTTGAGATATATGGGGGAAAGAGTCTCTCTGAAACTCTGAGACATATAAAGGAAAGGGTCTCTCTGAAACTCGGAGACCATGGGGGAAAGGGTCTCTATGATACTCTGAGACATGATTTTCACCCATTTTCAACCTGGTCTTTGTAAATGCACTTTTCCTTTTTTTAAAAAAAAAATTTTTTTGTCACAATTTTTTGCATCACTCATAGTTATTACATTTCCAGTCATAGTGTTTCCTTATGGACAAATTGTATCAGAGACCAAAAAAGAGTCAGAGGGAAAACTGCAACATATATCCATTACAATCCCCTCCATAGATACAAAATCATTTAATTTACTGTAAGGGTGTGGGAGTAGCAAACGGGAACAGTAAAGAAAATAGTAATTTCAGAACTTACAGTCAATAAAACTCAGTCAGGATGCATTTCTTTACACATTTTGATTGTATATAAACAATGTCGGCCGACACGTCCTCAGCCAAAAAAGCTTGAAATATACTGGATGTAAATATCAGTGTATTTTCACTGAGTTGCTGGCTAGTCAAATTCCATTTTAAAATTGCCAAACTACTCCACTGACACATTAAATACTTACTGGTGGCTCCTGTTACTGACTTGACCTGATGTCCGTCTGCCACGACGCGATATCCTGCTACAACAGTCCCATTGGATACCCCAGAAACATTGATGGTAACAGGCAACCATGTCAGTAATAGAGTTCTCTCCCTTGGTCCATTCTCAGCCTGAACATTCAGTGGGGGTTCAGGAGATCCTGATTGAAATAAATTTTGGACATGGTCAGCTGATCTTCTTTGTTGGTCATCTAAGCATTTTCTTTTCTTTGTATTTTAATTTCTCAGGTAGCCTTTATGTTCAAAAAAAAAAAAAAAAAGGAATCAAGAGTGTACAGAAATCCCATGTCTAAAGTTCAAGGAAGTTAAAGCAAATGCACTGAACAATCAATTTGTATCATCCATTTGATGATCCGGTCGTGATCAAGCTGCATCTTTCTTTGTGCAGGGTGGGTCCTGATATAACCACAGCTCGGTTCCCGAGTTAGGTTGAAAGGGGCTTGGTGCTCCTGCACGGCCATATTTCGGAGTACCAAACTTTCCTGAAGAAAAAAAATTTGCCTCATCTGGTGATCTGGTCGTGAACAAGCTGCATCTTTCTATGTGCTGATAAGAAACGGGATAGGTCCTGATACAAATGCAGCTGGGTTCTGGAGTTAGGTTTACAAAGGCTCGGTGCTCCTGCATGGCTGTATTACAGAGTAACAAACTTTCCCCAACAGAAAGAAAAAATTTCCATTCATCATCCATCATCTAATGATCCCGTCGTGATCAAGTCACATCCTTGTATGTGCTGATAAGATGCAGGATAGGTCTTGATATAACCGCAGCTTGGTTCTCAAATTATGTTTAAAGAGGTCCAGTGCTCATGTACAGCCACATTATGGAGTACTTAACCTTCCCCAGCCTAAAAAAAGCAAAACTTTGCATTCCCATCATTGACGTGGTTCTGATCAAGCTGTCATCTTTCTTTATATGATTTACATCAAATGTCTGGTCCTAGCGAGTGAAAGAGGTCCAATGCTACAGCATGGTCATATTTGGAGCACCAAACTTTCAAATCAAAACCAAACAGATTTACATTATTTTTCCTTAACTTCCTCCTGAACTAAAACATTGTGGAGTCAGAAATTCAGCTAAAGTGACAGGTGACAGTGACAATTCAAAACATTCCTCTCCAGACATGCAAAGATATCATCAGCAACATCGAAAATGTCTTCAAACGTGTTTGCAAAGTGAGAGCACTTTGAGCATCAAAAAAATTGAAAGTAAACAAATTTCTGATTTCAAAAAGTAACTTAATACTTTTTCATTTAATCTCTTATGCTTTCACTGTGAAATTCTAAAGAGCATCCTTTTGAAAATGCCTTTTGAAGCAATTTTGTAGATGTTATTTGCAACCGGCAGAATGTAATATCAATGTAGAGCTAATGTAATAAAGCTTTGCATTCGTTATTCAAAATTATTCAGTTTGGTTCGGGCGAAATTTACAGTCTAGCAAGCCAGGCTTGGGACTGATTCAATCTAACACAAGCTTCCTTGTCACTGTGACAAGTAGTAGTTGATACTTCTTAAAAACAAAAAGTGATACCTGGAGGATTAGAAAAATGCTGATACAATGCCTCTGACTGAGAAAGGAGATAAATCAAAGGTAGAAAATGATAGACTCAAATCCCTACCCTCATTAACTTCTACATCAAGCAACCAGAAAATATCATATGCAACAATGAAAAGGCCTTGGAAAAGATAGCATTACGAATAACATTCAACATGAATTCAGATACAGAAGAAGCTGTGAATCCCAACTTATGGCAACAATCAACGATTTCAGCATCTGCCTCAAGGCCATAAGGCAAATTGATTCTTTACTCCGAAACTTTCTTGAAGCTTTTGATGAAGATGACCACAATGACTCCTGATCAATTAAAAATTTTCCTTATGTCTGTCTGTCTGAATGTCTGTCTGTGTGTTGCCGAGCTTCTCCGCTCATAGAAAACCAATTTTGGAAAAGTAGCTATGAAATGAAAGCACTCATGCCAAGGAATGTCTGTTAGAACTTGTGTTTTTTTTTCAAAGATAAGGACAACTTTACAAAACATTATTTTCCATTTAAGTATGAGGACAGAGAGGAACACTCAGATAATTGTCATGCAATGCAGGCAGGACTGCCAAGCGAGACGTGCTCACAGCGTTATCGCGCTCCACCTGCGCGTATCAAATCAAATCCTTAATACATGTAATCCTCTTCTTCTAGATCTAGCCAGACCTGGAATCTAGAAATTAAATCTAGATATAGCTCCAGATTGATAGACCATAGAAGCCTCTCAATAAAAATCTAGATCTAGATTGTAGAAGCCTACAGCCAGTACAGTGAGAGGTAGATATAGAAGTCATCTAAATCTAAATTAGACATGCAACTATTAGCTGCAACGAGACTTATTGCAAAGTTAAATAGTAATACAATTCAACACATTTTATTTAACCAGAAGAAAACATTTCTTTCATTACTTTGAAATAAAATCCAGACAGTGACTGTAAAGGAACTAAATGGCACAAAAAAGTTATCCCATGAAGGATCCTTCTAAGGTCATAGTTCTTTCCATAAATGACATCAACAAAAATCCCTCCTAGATGACTCTTTGCTAAGGACA
>JAOWAY010102531.1:0-11083 GCA_028565895.1 Goniobranchus geometricus
GTCCTCTCCCTTCTTAAGGCTTTCGGGGCAATACTTCAACAACAATGATCTGCACAAGCAAACACTTAGATCGCATCTGTGTCTAACGGAACGTCCTGTATGCAAGCCTGGAAACGCCACGTCAATTGTCGTCTGCTCGTTTCCATTTCTCGTCTGTACGTGCCGATGACGGCTTTGGTCCTGCCTGCCTTCGATCTTCTGCGGATGATGACGATGCGAAATCTGAGGACGTTTTGGTTGCCATTCTCATTAAACGCAAACGACGACGAAGAGGATCTCCTGTAAAAGGCACCTTCCAGCGCCACCCTCTTTTCGTTTGCTTCTATCATGTGACCAAAGCCAACCAATGGGAGATGACTGTTGTCAAATGAATCGCTTTGAGTCATCGCCTGGACGGTTTTTATTTCTGTAGACGAAGAACCAAAATTAAGGGAGCCATCGGTCTTTTCAGCCGAATGACTGCTTGAACTGCCGCTTTTATTATCATGGTGCTTGGAGGAATTTGGCTCTACACATTCACCTAAATGAAGTTCACGCTCAAGATCTCCAAACGTTGAAGAAGAGTTTTGGCCTTCAGCGTCGTCTGCCAGCAGGGGCAAAGTACCTTTAGACCGTGGTATGTCCAGGTCTTGATATACCAAGCTCGCTTGCTGCCTGCTTTGATTTTGGCCACTACTATTATAGAGGCCGTGCGAAATAACCTTCATGGTTTGCGATGTCATTTCACGTCCTGGAACTTGGTCAATTAATTCAAACTCATTGCTAGGCCTTGACACAGAAACGTCTCTCTCGTGGTGGATCAGTGTCGGGGACACGATAATATCGACTTCTGGATAATTCCACCATTGGATAATTGCTTTCTGTAGGTTGGTCTCCCTTCTTTGACATTCGTCTGAGACATGTTTTGATAACGATGGGGGCTCATTGGGAAACTGTGTCTCTTTGCTTGTTTGATTTGGATTCTGGTTGTTGACAGTCAATAGATCCGATGTGTTAATCATCTGTGTGTTAGTGGCATTGCTGGAAGTTTCCGCTTCGACAAGATTTGAAATTATAATGCTTGCCGTAGAATTCGTATGGCAAGTATGCGATATGTTCAAGACACCATCCACCATCTTGTTGTCTGTGTGAAAGTCTGGGGTTTCTCGTTCAGCGATCTGTCTTCTACAATGAATATTCTGGTATATTTTTAGACCAGAGCCTCTTCCCGGTGTCAAATAAACAGTTGATTCGTCCTCATCCAGTCTTCCTTTTTCTCCATTACTTTCTGGTTCCTGATCCCGGATCTGATGATTCAAACCGCAAAAAGTGGAACCCAGGTGACTCCGAGATTCCATCTTTGTTTTTCTCCCCTTTGCTTCGTTTGACCCTTTAAATGAAATTGGATGGCACTTGTCTGATGAGCTGTCCTCACACACATGGCTATAAAGCATTGTTGAACTTTGGCGTCTGCTGTCAGCGGCAGCATGGCGCTCCCACAGGTGGCTTCTAGCATTTTTACAAGGATCTGCTTCTGTGTCAAATGGAATCCCTTCTATGCCGTGAGTAGAACTCTTGGAATCAGACTCAAGGCCAGTTGGCTCGTCCTCGTTCACACTCTTATTCAAGCATTGGTTAGCACGTTCGTGGCTAGGAACACCAATGTCTTTGGGAAGTTCTTTTTCACTCCAGGCATCCATTTTGATAGCAGGTGGCAAGGTCTCACTGCGGCTGTTCCGGGGAAGACCAATGTCGACTGTGTGCCAGGACATGGCGTCGTTCTTCTGACCTCCGTCTGCCGTTTTTTCTCTTTGACCTGTCATTGTCAGTCTTTGATAGAACACATCCGTTTCCTGGTCTTCAGTTGCAACCAATTCAGTATTATAAGCGTGAACAAAAGTTCTTGTCGGAGTTGATTTAGAGTCAAAATTTGTAGACTGTTCTGCTTTATCCGGTTTAGAGATGAGCTTGTAGGGGATGTTATCATTCAATGGTGTTTTGTGTCGATCTTTCTTCTGGCTTAAAAAAGTCTTGGCTTGCCCCACGCTGTTCATGTCCCAAAGCCGACTCCAATACTTCGAGTCTAGGTGACTTTGGGAAAGGTCTTCCGAAGTACGGCTCAGGATTTTTGTCGACTGTTTCCGTTGACGTCTTGAAATAGATTTCCTTTTCTGTGGGTGGTTCTGGGAGGGATCCCCATATGTCAGAAATGCCTTTTCATGTATAAATCCCCTCCGTCCGACAATGTGGTGTCTAGGAGCTGATTCGCACTTTTGGTTTTTGCTCAAATTCGTCCACCCGGTCAATTTTTTGAGGTTTTTCTGTTTGCAAGGAGCCTTTGATAATCGTGGGTTCTGCATAATTGACGTCTCTTTCACCGTGTCAGTACACCCATCATGTCTTTGGCTTTCAGAATGTTTGGCAAAATTGGTTTTTGCCTCCAGCTTGTCAGTGTCGTTAATGTGGCTCGTTGGGTTGTCAAAATCTTTGGGAGGATATTTGGCCGATGGGTGTCCATGTTCTGGATGTGCATGCAAAATTGTCGACTTGAAATGATGACGCGTATCACGCTGCTTTGCGCAGGCCACCGGGAAAGGCAAAGGGAACTTATCCGGGGCATGAAAAGTTTTGCCATGATGGCTCCGGGAACGCTGTCTGGCATTTTTGCTATTTTTGTCTCCTCTGTTACGATCCTTTGAGTTATCATTGAAATCAACAGGATGGGCCTGACTGTTATTTCCTGCACCGGATTTTCCCTGGCAGCGTGAATCAATTACAAGTTTAAAATCAGTTTCATGTCGACCAGGTCCAGGTTCAGAACACTTGGCGTTACAGTTCGTATTATCATAAGATATAATGGCAGGCATATCCAACAGGGAGTCAAAGTCATAGGACGATGTGGGTTTAGAATTTGTCTCACTTTCTGGACACCTACTGCTTGCTTGATTTTCCTCTAGTCTCGAAATATCATTCTGCAACTGTAGGCTTCGCTTGATGACCTTGGCCAGCGTCTTTCCTAATTCTGTTTCCAAGGTGATTTTTTGCCCGTTAAACGAGCCGCCTGCGTTTGGGGGATAGTCTTCCTTATCGGTGGGGTTCTTTCGTGATCGATACCGTATATGAATGATCGGAGATCTTGCCGACTTTTTCATGTCTTCTTGAAAGTTGAATTTATCGGATGCGACTTTGCGATCCTTTGGACAACTTTTCCTTTTAGATTCCGCAGACCTATTGGTCAGTTCATCACAGTATTTCAACTGACCAATGTGTTCTCTCTCACTGCCCGTCTTTAAGGAGTCCGAAGTAGTAGTGCAGTAGCTGTCTAAAGTGTCGTTATTCTTAAAGTAATCGTCTCTGTGATAACGACACTTTGAAGGCTTCTTGGATCGACATGGCCTTCTAATATGACGTTCGGAGGAACCAGGCTGACTGGCGTTAGGCATAGTCGATTCAACTGCCTGACATCCATCTGATGTGTAGCCACATCGAACATTACTGTCTTTCATCGTAGGACATGGCCTCCCTTCTTTTGATTGCGCTTCAACGGAGGGAAACTGTGAGAGGTTAGCTGATTTGATCCTTGATCCCCCTACCTGACATTTCTTATTGACTTTCACCTTTTCTTCCCGATGATATGATCTTCCTGGATGAAACGAGTCCCATTTCAACGAGGATGGATAATTACGTGTAATACTTGTCTGAGAACTACGGCAATAAGAAGGAGGGTTCTTCTGTGGCCAAAGTCTACTGCGGATTTCGGGCTGATCTTTCCTTTTGAGACAGTTCCGTCCACAACTCATGTCTGATATTTCAGAGCTCTCATGCCAACGAGCTTCCGATCGTCCTGGGCTCATCCCACAGATTATGCTTTCCTCTTGGAAATTGTTTGGAGGTCGAGTCTGCATTCCGGTTTCCACGTCGCTCTTTCGGGATAGGCAATTAGACCTACTATTCTGAATGTCAGGCGAATGAAATCTTGACCTTTTTTGATCGTTCCGCGGACTGTTTGTGAAGCTTTCATATCGAAAACGCTTATGAGTGGCCGCATTTACCCCTGTGTCTAGATTGGGGCTCCTCTTGTGGCCACGAGACAAAGAGGAGTATTGGAGATCGGAGCGTCCATTGCAATGATGCCATTTTTTGGCATCTTTTAAAGAGTTAAAGCCTCGTGAGGTGCAGGCATTGCGGAGAACATTTTTGTAGGGAACATCGGTTGGCGTTCTGTTGTTGAGAAGATCAATAATTTCATTATCTGCCATCCAGGCAACCTTTGGTTTAGGCAAAGGCGTATTTCCGTGCAATGGCCAGTTCAAATGTCTGTTACCGTGGGAACTAGTATTCCCAGTCGATTGCGCTAAGCCGGTGGCTAGAATCTGGTGGATGCAAGACAGAAGCTGCAGTTGAAATTGCATGATGCGCTCCGGTGACGGTAATCTCTCAGTTTCAACCGAGGTTTTATCATCTCGCACGGCATAGCAAGATTTGTACCTACTAGCGACGCTCTTTGGAAATCTGCAAGGCCTTGTAGCTCTCGCTCTCCAGCCACCGTCCGCAACGTGACCAGTTTCATTTCGTTTTCCCGTCCCTGGGGAATCGATACCACCACTAACACAATGAGGATCAGTTTGTGAAACGGTTTGAAGGAAATTCGGATCTTTTGGGCGAGTCCCTTGTTCCGAAGAACAGTCACGATTTAATGAAAGTGAGAGTGGATCTACAGCAGCCACAGAAATGTGTCCAGGGTCTTGATCTTTGGCACATGAGATGTTTGAATTGTGTTGGAACAATCCATCTGTCGGCAGGCTGCTGCCGTATCTATTGTGAGAGTTCTGTGCATAATTCTGCGAATTTTTGATAGTTCTTCGTGAATGATTCTGGTATCTGAACCCTGAAGGGCTCAAAACTTCCCGATGTCCTTCTCTTTTCAAATCATTTTGAATATCATGAGACAGAGTGTCTCCCTGCGGGTCACATGATCCACTGTTAATGAAATGTCGCCGCTGGCCTTCGGTACTAGAGCGTCTGATGGGAAGAGTATTGCGATCCGTTGAAATCCCCTGAGGCGGAAAAATCACAGATGAATAAGGATCTCGGACTTGGGAAAGGCTCCCAGCTTTGGGCATATTGCTGTACTTTGAAGAAAAAGTAGGTCGCACACTATTTGGCCTCACACCAATTTCTGGTCTGTTTACTTTGGCGCAATCATATGAAGCCTTAAGGTCAGTGGTGGGCAGGCAATTCATTGATAAAGAGCTCCGTTGACGTCTGCTTTCAAGTTCCAAGTTTCCCCTGCACTGTGATGCTATGCGCTGTGAATGCTTTCCCTCGGTGTCCTCCACTATGGTGACCCTCGCAGTTCGATTCAGAAAGTCGGTGATGGAATGATTATCGCCTTTGCAGGCTGATTGGCGATCAGCTGGTTTGAGATTGGGTCCTCTACAATTGAAGTCTGGAGATGCAGAACACTGTGCCGAGTCCACCATCCTCTTACTTTTTGTAGAGGAATTCGATGGCGATATCAAGGGATCATTTGCAGACGAAGTTTCTGCTTTGGCTTTGACCTTTTGCTGTGGATTTGAATGCAAGCGTTTGACGGGACCAGTCAAGGGGAGCTTGCCCTTGTTGACTTTTCTTTCGTTATTCACCTTTTTGGTTGTTGCTATTTTGGTAGTTGTTGTTGTTGTTGTTGGCTTTTTGGGGATGACCTTTGTCGGCTTGCTCGAGGAATTGACGTTGATTTCAAAGCCCAATCGCGATGCCCATCCAATATGGACATCATTAAGACTGTCATCGCAGAAACTGTTGGAGTTCTCGGAGCTTATGCGATTTGCCCAGTCGCTAGTTTTATAGAACAGCGAGTTTTGATACCAGTCTGAAGCTGATTCACTACCAAAGCTCTCGCAAGATGCTTCGTTCAGGGAATAAGAAGGGATGGAACATTCATCATCGCATTGTTGACATAAACTTGGATGTTTCGATGGTGTACACCTGGAAGTGGCTTCGCTGTCGTAATGGAGATTCTGATCTTCTGTCGAAATTGATAGCGTTGATTGATTTTCATACCTAACGTTGCTTTTGCTACGCTTCAAAATGTCGTTCCAAGTTGCATCGCCCACTTCTTCTACTAGCATCTCCTCTTTATCGGCGTCATCTTTCAGATCTTTCACAGGATAGCAATTTAAATTGAGTCCATCATTTTCAACGCATCTATATGGCTGTGCATTTAAACCGACCTCCTCGTTTTCAAAACACGATGGCCATGTTTTCATGCACGAATCTAGATCTAAATGAACAAAGGTTTCTGTCTGTCTCACACTTAAGTTTTGATGTGCATCCTCATCAGTGTATGAGTAGACGTTAGGATTATTCGTGTTTAACACATAATTTGCTTTACACCATTCCTGACGCACAAAGTCATGTAGCTTAGCGCGCAGTACTCGAAATGCCACTGGTTCGAGAGTATAAGGCAATGTTCTCCGTTTTCTCCCCTTGGCGGCGTGAGTCACAAATGACTTTGCCGTGAGGTTCGGATTCATGAAATTGACCGTCTGTCTTCTCATTCGCCTCGATTTCAATTTCGTCCTTGCTGGTTTCCGTCGCTCCCAGCCTCGATCGGAAGGTCGGTCCTGATTGTCTGAATTGCGAACCACACCGTCAGATGTCACAACAACCTGGTTATCGGCGTACTCCATGTAAACGCTGTCGTGGGTCAACGCAGAGTTGTTGCTGTTTTTAGACTGCCGGGTGTAAGCAGAAGATCGAAATTTAGATGTCGCATTTACGTTTGTTAAATGACCGCGCCTTTTAGTAAATTTCAATTCTTGAGATCCTACTTTGCCAGGTTTTATAACTCCACTGTTGTTATTGTCCGCCATCAAATCAACATTAGAAGTTTTTTTAGTCCTTGAAAAACTTTGCAACTTCCCTCCTATTCTCAAAAGTATACGGGGTATATTCGAATATTTGACAGTGTGATTTGAACAACCCGATGGTTTTAATGTTGACTTTAAAGCACATTGGTCTTTGGTATTTTTGAGAATAAGTTGCATCGACTCACATCGTTTATCACATGTGCGAATTGTTTCACGGGGATTCCTTGGATGCCTCATATCCTCGGTGGATTTCGGTTGTTTCCTTTCAGATGCAGCAGATGTGCGCCTTGTCATTTTAAGTGATCTTTCCTTGTCTTTGTTCGGAATTTTAATCTTTCGGCGAGATTGCTTTTTGCTCTTCTTCATATCCACACCTGGGTCACCGTTTTGCAACTTCGAAGCATTACAGGAAATGTCGCCATCTTCCAAAGAACCTGACTGGACTTTATGGCGAGATGAAAGTCCTTCTAGTATGATAAAACAAAAACGCATATCACTCCGCGAGTCGCCCCACGCGTGGTCGGTAGATGGTATTTCAATCTGTAACATCCGGGGTGTAGACAAGAAGTCTGTGAATTCCTCAGAGTCACCGGCCATGTCGTCTGGATAGGAGGATCTCAGCTCAAGGCACAAACCGTTGGCGCACACATTTAGAAACCATTCAGGGACTTGGAGCTGCCTCTTGTCCTGATTTGATGTGATATTAGGTGCAAAATCAGTTCGTTTCATGTTATGCAGGCCAAGTTTGCTTTTTGGTACGCTCCATAATAAAAATGGCCGGTCTTTGCATGGTGGCAGACGTGTTTTTGAAGCTTGTTGAGATTGAGATGTTTCGTAAAAGTCTTCTTTGATGCAAGTTTCAGAGTGAGAGACATCTTTGAGTCTTACATGTTTCTTTTCGTTACCTTGGAGAATAATATTTTGCAGCATTCCTTCCGTCATATTTTTCTTTATCGTTGACTTGTTTGGTCGATGAGATCCGCGGGATCGCCCTCTACCGTTTAGCGCCAACTCTTTTCGGCGCTGATCTCGTTGAGCACGTGACTTGGTCAGCATGGGGTTTTTCTTGACGACATGCATGTGACTCACACAAGTTGTCAAGTTAGCTTTTACCTCCGTGATGGCTCGGCGGAGTATGTCTACGGGATGGCGTTTTGGTAACCATGGTAACCAGATGGATTTGAGGATCTTGATTTCGTGGAGATCGGATTTGCTTAGGACAGCGCGCTGTTTATCCTGTATGAACGAACGCTGGTTCTGTTTTGTAGACGTTGAATTTGGGTCCTGCTCCATACATGTAGGTTTGTGGGTTGTGTTGTTATTGTTGTTGTTGTTGTTGTTGCTGTTGTTGTTGTAGATTTTTTGTTGCTTTTGCGTCTTGTTTTTAAGGCAGTGAACAGTTTCCAATTTAGTGACTTAGTGAGGGGCGGTGACTTAAAGTTCCAGCAGTTGTGATGTACCTACATTTTTGGGATCCTGGGGGCGGGGGGCAAGGCGGGAAAAAAAGAAAAGAAAAGGAACTTCGTTTACATAGTCTTTTTGGACAAATAAATTTTCAACTGGATTTAGAAAGTGGATGTAAAAGTACTTAATATTCAACTATGAGATGATTTATTGAAATACTCTCCATTTTGTTCGTCTTGTCGCTCCTGGTGCATTCTTTGAAGACCTAAATCATGGGGGAGGATTTCTGAAGTGGGACACAAGTCTGATTTCGAGATTTTTGCTGTAAACGTCAGGGACGTTTTTTGTGTTTTTTTTTTTTATTAACTTGAGGGTTAGGGTTTGTTAGGGTTAGGGTTAGGGTTTTGTTAGGGTTTTGATTACGATTAGGGTTTGTTAAGTTTAGGTTTGGGATTTGTGATTTGTGATTTCCCCTTTGTGGTGTATCATTTCGGAAATCCTCCCATGAAATCGGAGCAGATCTAATTCTACCTTTTCTCTTAAAGTACCTAGGCATCATAGAAATGCAACGTAGAAATCAAGAATCTAGATTCATAATCTCTTAGTTAATTAGAAAAAATTGAAGTCTACGGTACATCCAGAGATGTCAAGATCTAGCAATCTATGTCTATATAAATCTGGATGGAGAAGTTATCTAGGTCCTGAAGTCTAGAATCTAGAATGTGGAATCTCTATAACTAAACATTTAGGGTCATAGGATGGTGCTGAAGCGTTTCTTGGGCCAGCCAGATTCTAAACCTACGGATTTATATGAAGATCTTTATCCAGATTTGGATCTGAATCTTACTTGAATCTTGGAGTTCTTCTTTGTTAGCACAATGTGCTATTTTTACTCCATCATGTTTGGGTCAGGTTTTTGTACCGTTTCATGCATGTTATTCATTTGTGGGTAATAAATCGACCAGACTCATAATAGCGGTATCTAAAATCCCTCTAGGTCAGTGACGAATCTCTTTTGCTCCCAGTGTTTGTCTAGTTTGGATTTGAACATGTCAACATTATAACATTATCCATCTGGATAAAGATCTTGTAATAAACTCTTCTTTAAAGCTTAAAGCTTGCCAGATATGAAATTTGTGGCAAATTAAGCTAGATCTAGATCTAGATCTATCTTTTGGTCAACATGTGTGGGAGAGAGATAGATCTAGATCTACTTCCAAACCTGATTTTAGACTTGATTAAACTTTGTATATCAATATTATTATTATTATATAATCTGTGGTAAAGAATTTTGCTCCGTGAAAATCAAAGTGAGTTGGAAAAGAGCTGTTGAGTGTGTTGGGCTACACACAACAGAAATACAGTTTCATATTAGTATAATACATTAGAGAAGCCTAGGCCTAATAGCTTGGCTAGGCCTATCATTGCGCAGATCTGTGCGTTCATGGCCTGCGCTTTTAGGTTTCAATAAATTGTTGGTGCAGTTCATTCGTCAAGTACCAGGTCTGAGGCAGACATTGGCGACCATAACACGCCATTCACTTTCAGTTCAGACAATTTCAAGAAGTTCATGCTGTTGTTTTTCTGCTTTTGATTTGTCATCGAGTGATAGCTGTCTAAATATGTCACTCTCTGCCTGTCGCTGCTTCTTTACGCCCCTCAATTTTTCCAGTCAGAGCTAGATGTTCAAATTCCTGATGTCGATCTAAATGACCTAAAACTTGTCTGTGTCTGATTATTTTGAGCAATGATCTTCTACTAGTCTACCGCTGCTTCTAATATTAATAATAATAAATTCTTACTGACTGACTTATAACCTTGCGCTGACGTGGTTCACAGACCTCGCAGCATCGGTTTCTCTCATGACTCTTCTCGTTGGTGTCCGCGATTGTTTTTTGTTTGTTTGTTTTTTGTTGTTTTTTTTTGTTTTTGTTTTTTTGTTGCTGGCCCTAGTTCTTAGATCCTACAGGAAAGATCTTGCACGCAGGATATCTTTTTTGATCTTTTTGAGGTCATTGGCAAGTGTGACAGGCAGGGTTGTGATGAGTCCTCCTGTCTTTTTGGTATTTGTTGTTGTTAATTAGAAATTCATTGCTATCAGGTATTGCTGGATTTCTTCTAACATTATCTATTACTATTATTATAAACTTTCCTAACGTCTGTCTGTATGTTTCCCCGAACCCCTCCGCTCATAGACAACCAATCTTAACAAATTAGGTGTTGAATGAAAGCTCTCACTCCGAGGAATTTCTGTTGGAATTTATGTTTTAATCAAGATAAGGAATACTTTACAAAACAATATTTTCCATTAAAGTAAGACCACAGAGAGGAATAATAAGATAATTACCATGCAATGCAGATAGTGCCGCTAAGAGAAACATGTATTCACAGCCGAGACCAATGCACACACATCGACCTTTGTTTTATCGCGCTCCACCTGCGTGTATCAAGTCAAGTTTTCAATACATGCAAATGTCCCTATAACCATCTACATCTAGCTCTAGCTCTAGATCTAGCCAGATATAGAATCTAGAAATAATCTAGATGTATCTCTAGATCTAGAAAAATAGATCATAGAAGCCTATCAATACAAATTTAGATCTATAATAGCTAGTACAGCAAAAAGTAGATATAGGATCTAGATCTAGTGTAGCCATGCAGCCGATAGGCTGCAACGGGACTTTTTGTGTCCAAAAAAATTTCCACCTTACTTCGAGGATCTGGTTTGAAATTGGCCTCTCGCGACATGGTCGTTTTTTGCTTTTTATTTTGGTTTTGTTTTTTTGTTTTTGTTTTATTGTTGGTTGTTTTTTGTTGTTTTTTTTTTG